>PVJS01004161.1:0-70804 GCA_004027185.1 Glis glis
AAAATAAAGTATAAAAAATAGGGCCGGGGGTGTAGCGCGGAGGTAGAACGCCCCTGGGTTCAATCCCCAGTACCGCAAAAAAAAATGTTTATAAATTCAAAGAAGTATAGTTACAGAACCCTGTGTTTGCTTACAGCAATAAAATAAAAATCGAATTTGTTTCAAATTATTACCTAATTTATCGATTAGCTATGCCAAATATAATGTCTCATTCAAGTGTTCCCCCCAAAAAGCAAAAGCTTGACAGTGTTATTAAATGCTTATTTAGACTCTTTGAAAATAGTAGGAATCATTATTTATCCTGGACTTTTCTGTATCCTTGAGCAGTAAGGTAAGTAAATAGCTCAAATAAATACTGCCCAATTGAAAATTAGAAACTATTAACTTCCACTATGTAATCGAATCATATAACACAATTCAGAAAGCTGGTTAGGGTATAATAGTCTGGAAAAAAAACTTAATCATAAGCTTTGACTTCAAAATTTACTTATTTTAGAACACCTTATTCTCTGTAGCAGTCAATTTTTTTGTACAGAAATAAAGCAGAATGATTAATGACTGAAGAAATGGTTTAAAGTAGATCATTGTAGTGTGAGTAGATGGACTCCTTTAGTGAATTTTACTACAAAAATAAGCACATAGCATGGATGGATGATCTTGTCATGACTTTGAAGCATCATATAGACACAAGCGCCACACTTCTATGTCAGCCTTTATTTGAGATAATAGCACCTGAAAGAAATTCCACTGTATAATCTTTCTAAGAATAAGACAATTTCCCAGGATTCTTAACTTAACCATAGAATTTATTTATGGATATTGTCATGTTTTTCAAGAGATTTAAAATAGTTTTACATGTGTGGCAACTGGCAAGATACTTAATAAGTTATTTTTAATGTATCTTCGCTTTATTATTTACTTAAAACACTTTTAACCTGAGAGTAAAAGGGAATGAATTAAAAATGTGTGATAAACCATGCAATAGGCACTATGGATTTGAACAGCATTTGGATTTGTAGTAATTTGTTACAGCAGAAATAGGACACATTACAATATGCACAGGAATAACTAGTAACACAGTAATTAGCATGTTAAATTGGGGTGATATCATAAAAGTGGCTTGTGACTGGGTGGTCTATTACAATATAGTTAGGGGTACATGTTAAATTTTAAGAAAACTGTTATGGAAGCTGGTAAAAGCATAACTAGTGTTATATAGTAGTGAACAATTCTATAAAGTTATCTTTTGTGATATAATAAAAAACAGAAAATATGCCTCATGGATTTTAGAGACACTTGAAGACATTTCCAATTGAAACATGGAAAGTGGAGCTTGTAATTGCTAGTTAAGATACTATAAAAAAAGAGATAAAATCAGGAAAGTAAAGGTAAGTTTACAAACAAAATTAAGAGGAAATATAGAGAACTCAAATGTCAGACTTACATGGTTACATGGTTAGAAATTTTGAGCTGTTTTTATTTTTATTGTTGTTTTTTTAACCAAATCAATACTGCATCCATTACTAAGAGAATCAGAAAAAAGACAAAATCCAGGATGCTGATAGTAAAACATAGTTTCAGGGTAAATACCAAATTAAGGCTACAGTTGTAGAAGTTTTGTTAAGATTGATAAAAACATTCAATCCTTTAAAACATTGCTAAAAACATTCAAAACATTCATACATTGTTAAAAACATTCAAATCCTTTAAGCTATAAAAAAGGGCTAGTAGAATAATTAATGTTACCAGCTCAGAGAAGGATGATGTCAAAGCACCTATAAATAAATGGAAAAAAAAGGTAGGTATGTAGAAATATTAATTTTATCAACTTGGCTGGACCATGGTACCCAGATATTTGGTCTAATAACATTCTGGTGTGTTCTATGATGGTGTTTGTTTGTTTGTTTATTTGGGCATGAGAGTAACATTTAAACCAGAGGAATTTGAATAAAACACATTACATTCCATAATGTGGGTAGTTCTTATCCAATCAATTGGAGGCCTTAATAAAACAGAGACTGATCTCCCTTGAGCAAGAAGATATTCTCCCAGAAAACTGTCTTTGGAGTTGAATTACAACTCTTTCTTAGGTCCTGAATATATAGGCTTGTCCTGCAGATTTTAGACTTACCAAGCCCCTACAATAAAATGACTCTCTTTCTCTCCCTTTCTACACACACACACACACACACACACACACACACACACACATTGTTTTTTATGTTTCTTTGGAGAATCTTGAGTATCTACCATATCTAGGAAAAACTATAAATAAATGTGTCTTTTGGCAAGCGGATTTATCAGAATTATAAAAATAGTCACCAAATTTGTGAGAGATCTCCAAATATCCATACCATAACCTCTTAATTACAAGTTAAAAAGTTTTCCTCTGGAGGGTATAAAATAAAAGCACACTGCCTTATGAAATATCACACAGAGTAAATGGTAAATACACCATATAAAAAATTTTAAAAATCCATCTGTTAAACAGTAAGGCTTCCTAGACTTCTTCCATCATCTCCCCATGTCCTGGCATTTAGAATTATATACCTCCAGGGAAGTTGTTAGGTGTTCTTTGGGGATCCAATTAAACTAAAATAAAATTTCTAAACTTCAACACATTCATACTCCAAATTACATGGAAGTTATGTAATTGTACAGTGCCCCTTGTATTGCTAAACCACACAAAAAATGCCTAATCAGTTTCATAGTGGCATTTTGTTAAGTATTTCATAAATATGAGGGGTCACTAAAATATTGCAATGTGAGAGGAAAGCATGTCATATGAGAGGTAGAGAGCAAGAGAGTTTCAAAAGGCATAGTGTAAGAAACAGAGAAAATAAAGCTTCTAAAGAAATCTATAATCAACTTCCTGAAAAGAGAATTTATTTTAGCCACAAAACATGAACAAGATTCTACATATAATAAATAACATGAAGTAAACAAAAAAATTCAGTGAATTATGGTAGGAAAAATAAAAGAAAGAGTTCACCAAAAATCATCAAGAAAGTGGAGTAAAAGATAGAAAATAAAAATTAGGAAAATAAAAATTAGGTAAAACAATGAAAGGCCTTTGACTAAAGATCTAAATTTTTCAAAAGTCCAGTAAGAGAAGAAATGAAAAGGGAAAGGAGCAATTCATCAAAGAAAAGTTCAATATTCCCAAATCTTTGAGACAGTGCTTTTCAAATTATTAGGACTCACCAGTGCCCAAGAGGATGAAAATTAGACTCACGCCACAGCACATCATTTTAACATTTTATATAATTTTTATAGAAGATCCTATAAACTCATAAGAAAAAAATCACAGGATTTAATATTAAAAAAAATAAGAAGGCATCAGGATTTTCAACAGTGGTTATTTAAACTTAAGCAAAAGGAAAAATTCCTCCAAAAATCTGAGGAGAAATGATTTTCACTTAGAATAAAAATTTTATACCTAGCTAAGCTATCAGTAAGTATCCATTCAGAGTAAAGATAATTTCTGAACAGTCTGTTTCAAAAATATATCTCACATTCATATTTTTAAAGAAAAATATAAGAAATATACTTCAGTAAAGCAATAGAGTATTCTAAGAAAAAGAAATACCCTGACATTCAAGAAAAAAAAGGATTCAACCTGAATGGTGGTAATAAAAATCTTCAGGATGAGGATGAAGATCATATACACAAGTAACAGCTGTGAAATTGCCTTAGGCAAAACTCATTTGAACTAGATCAAGTTAAAATTTTGTAGGAGATATTTCTTCAAGAAGATAAAAGAAAAATATAATACTTAATCTATATGAATATTGAGTAGAGATTTATTCAATTGGGTGAGAACTGTAGATTGTTTTAGTGATAAGAGCAAAGAAACCTACATGAGGCAATTATAAGCCTCAGCATTTTATATAAGAAAAATTAGTATATATTTTTATAGATCTTGTTATCAAAAGAATTTCATCCAACAATATTAGCATAGTGTATTTGTATAACCAAATTTCTAAGAATTATACTAAGATGATAGAAAGATAGGAAGTGTGGGTATAAATCCTGTGGGAGAAGAAAAAAGGGTCATTAAAGGTAGCTAAATTTTAGCTGGGTGTCATAGTGGCACACCTATAATCCTAGTACTTGGGAGGCTGAGGCAGGAGGATCATAGGTTAGAGGCCAGTGCATGGAGAATGAGTTAGACCCTGTTTCAAAATAAAAAATAAAATAGGGCTAAGAATGTAGCTCAGAGGTAGAGCACCCCTGGGTTCAATCCCACTACCACAGGAAAAAATATAAACAATAGCTAATTCTTAATCTTTTCTAGCGGTGATAGATAACTCCTACACTGAAAAATGAAGACAATTTTGATATAAGTATTATTTTCCATGAGATATGGAATAATACAACAAATCAGTAAACAGTTTTGAATACACATGCTGATGTGAAATGTGGGCAGTGAGCAGTGAGGGTGAACAGCGGTATGTATGGAATCCTGTTTTTCATTATGAATGTTATGTAAATATTTTATTCTTTATAGGATGCACATAAATATCATTCCTAAGAATGAAATCATGTTACATAAAATAAAATATGCCTTTAAATACTATAGAAGAGGGTGATATCTGCCTCTGTACAGAACAACTGAGAAACCTTCTAGTTAATTTATTTAATTTTGTAATTTCTTTTTTTTTTTCTTTTTTTTGCGGTACCGGGGATTGAACGCGGGGGCGTTCTACCTCCGTGCTACACCCCCGGCCCTATTTTTTATACTGTATTTTGAAACCGGGTCTCACAAAGTTGTGGAGGGCCTCACTAAGGAGAGAGAGAGAGAGAGAGAGAGAGAGAGAGAGAGACAGAGAGGGAGAGACAGAGACAGAGAGAGCTGAGGCTGGCCGCGAACCCAGATCCTCTGGTCTCCACCTCCCAAAGTACTGGGATTACAAGCGTGCGCCACCACGCCCTGCTAATTTTGTAATTTCTAATTCCTTAATTCATCCTTTCCAGACATATTTATTAATTTTCTAATGTGTCAAGGCATGTGGGCTATATTTTTATTTCTATTTCCAGGCACATTTTTTTGTCTTGGTTTATGTTCAACCTCCTTTATTTTAATGTGCTTTTATTGGTGCATTATATAGTGTCACATCATAATGTAAATCATGTTGACAGTGACATACATGCACACAGCACTTGGTGCACCCACCTGCCTCCCCTTCCCCCCTTCCCAATACAGAGTATTGAGATTGGTGTTGGTATATTCTCATATGTACACATAGTTGATGGTAGTAATTCCATTAATGAACCTCACTCTTCCCCTTCCCCTTCCTGTAGACCACCTCGCTGGCTCCACTGAGGTTTCTTCTCCATTATCTGGAGTCCCTCTTGTATCCCAGTTACTCCGTAGCTTGTACATATTAGAGAAAACATATGACCCTTCACTTTCTGTGATTGGCTGATCTCACTTAATATAATATTCTCCAGGTCCTTCCATTTTCTTGCAAATGACATAATTTTGTTCTTCTTTATTGCTGAATAGAATTCCATTGTGTGTAACCCTAATCCATTCATCTGTTGATGGACACCTAGGTTGGCTCCATAATTTGGCTATTGTGAATTGTGCTGCTATGAACATGGGTAGGCAAATATTACTGTATTTCTCTGGTTCCAATCCCTTTGTAATGATACCCAGGAGTGGTATAGCCGGATCATATGGTGGATCCATTCCCAGTTTTCTAAAAATCTCCACATTGATCTCCCTAGTGGTTGAATTAGTTTGTACTCCTACCAACAGTGCAGAAGAGTTCCTATTTCCCCATATCCTCACCAACATTTATTGTTATTTAACTTCTTGATGATTGCCATTCTGATTGGGGTTAGATGGAATCTCAGAGTAGTTTTGATTTGCATCTCCCTGATTGCTAATGATGTTGAACATTTTTACATGTATCTATTGGCCATTTGTATCTCTTCTTTTGTGAAGTGTCTATTCAATTCGGTGGCCCATTTCTTGATTGGGTTATTTGTTTTTTTAGTGTAAAGTCTTTTAAGTTCTTTGTATATTCTAGTTATTAGTCCTCTGTCAGAGGGATAACTGGCAAAGATCTTCTCCCATTCCGTAGGCTTTCTCTTTAGACTCTTGATGGTTTCCTTTGATGTGCAGAAACTTTTTACTTTAATTCTACCCCATTTATTAATTCTTGCTGGCATTCTCTGGTAGCCCCGGTGCCAGCAAGATTGTGCCAGCGCTGCCAGCCACTGTTCTCTGTTCACCAGGTGATTTGTGTCCAACCTCCATAAAACTAGCAGTGATTACAAGCAAGTGAGAAATTATTGGAATTTGCCCTAAGTATGTTCTACAGTCATTGGTTTTATATATCATATTCAGTAAAGCAACCCAGTTTGACATTCATAATAAGAAAAGTAAACAAATACATGAATTGGAGTCCTTTATATTGCCAGTTAAACTTGGTAATAGCCAGTGATATTCTAGATTTTGTAAAGGATAGGCTGGAGACATAACTAATGATGGTGAGAACCCAAATTATAATGTGAGCACTCATTTTTTTAGGTAAAATAAGTTAGTTATAGTTATAATTAGCTTTATTTTGTATTTCATGCAAGACGAAAGGCAGAGGTAGTAGTAAGCATGTCCTTTCTTTGGAAGTGGTGATAAAATTTAAATAATGTTCTTTATCAAATAAATACAATAATGTAGAATGATTATAGACAGAAAGAGACAACTATCCACAATGGCAAAGAGATAAAAGGTATGTTTAAGACATAAAATTCATAGATCAAAGCAAATTTGTGTAACAAATTCCTATTGCTACTGATGTTGATTACACAAGTAATGAACATTGAACATTGAGTTCTTCTGTGGGATAGTAAGGATTTTATGAGATTGTGATTAGGATGCTCACTGCATTAACTGAAGCCTTGATGATGTTCCTACATAAACCATAAGTGCTGATTAAAAAGTAGAAAATGGGTAGATAAACCACATAATAATGCCCATAGTAAGACATTAACAAAAGACTTAAAATTTTATACATTATAATAAAAGTGAAAATCTCATAAAATTTTTAATTTCATCTTTACCTTAAACTTTCATACAGGTTGACTTTACTCTGTGAAAGTTGTATCTATTTTTAATAACTAAGTGGGCAGATAATTGAGCTTTAAATGCTCAGGTATGTTATACTAAAATGCCACTTTCCACTTGTGTTGTTTGAATGCCACTCATCATAACATTGATTTATCACAATGAGTATTTCTAATTTGTTGTTAAGCATCTTCAAAAACAACTACCCTAATATTTTTAGTTTGCTCATCTTTCTCTAGACCAGTGGTTCTTTGACTTCAGCATGTATTAGAATCACCTGAGAGCTTATTAAAACAGACTGCTCAGCCGCGCGTGGTGGCGCATGCACACTTGTAATCCCAGTACTTGGGAGGCTGAGACTGGAGGATCTGGGTTCGCGGCCAGCCTCAGCTACTTAGTGAGGCCTCCGCAACTTAGTGAGACCCTGTTTCAAAATAAAGAATAAAAAATAGGGCTGGGGGTGTAGCTCAGAGGTAGAATGCCCCTGGGTTCAATCCCCGGTACTGCCAAAAAAATAAAAAACAAAAAACAAAACAAAACAGACTGCTCTCTGCAATCTTGTAGCTCCTGATTTAGTAGTCTGTGCTGAGGCTTAGAAATTTACATTTCTAACATGTTCCCAGGAGATACTGCTGATGCTGATGGGTACACCACACTTTAAGAATATTGCTATCGATTATATAAAATTATTTTTTATAATGCAAAAAACCAATCAATTAGTGTCTATCTACTATTATCTGCCAGACATTATCTTAGGGACAGAGATGACAGGGAAGGAAAAGACAAAGTCTATGCTTTCAAGGACTATCAGATCTAGACAAATCCTTGTACTTAATTTCCCACCATGAGAATCAAACATAATCCTTGGCCTGCAAAAGCAGTACTGTTCAAAAGAAGCAGAATGTGAGACACCTATTCAAATTTAAGTATGCTAGTAGCCATATTAAAAAAGTGAAATTAATTTTAATAATATCAATATATCAAATTTACCTTAATATAGCCAACATATTATTTTAACATGCAATCGATATAAACATTATTTGTGAAATATTTTATATTCTTTGTTTTCATATTAAGGAAAAAGCCAGTGTGGGGTTTATACTTTTGATCCATCTCAATTTGGACTATTCATATTTTAAGTGATCAATAGCTACATGTGACTAAATGGCTACTATATTGTACAGTTAAGCTACTAAAAACCAAGGAGCTATCAAGAACCTATTCATGTTCTTAGGGACTTGAGCTATGACATCTGTGAAGACCTCTATGTGCAAATTTTCATGATTGACCTCTCATTAGGGATTTTGCCTTGTATTTCCAAATTGATTATGATTCTTCTTATTGATTGATTTCCATTATTAAACCCAAAACTTCTAAAAACTACTTTTTGGGAATCTAGCTCATTTTATGCCATCTTTGTTTCTTCCACTGCTTTATCAGTTTAAAACTTCAATGTCAGTTTTGATTCCTTATTTTTTCAAATTGATCATCATTTCTTATATTTTGCCCTAAAGATTTTAATACTACGCTTATTTTGGAGTGAGCCTCTTTCGACTAACATGTGGACTACCACACTGGCTCTAATCTCTTTCTTCTTCTTTATTCACTTGTTCTCAAAACATTTCATGCTTGGCACTGTATTGTGTTATAGAGATAAAAAAACATAAATAAGATGTAGCATCTGCCCCTAAGGAATTCTTCCTTCCTTCCTTCTCTAACTCACCTTGTTATGATAGTAAGGTTACTGTCCCATGTATTTCCTGCTCAATGTCCAGTGTTCAAGGATTCCATTGCCTCCAGCATAAAGTTTGCATATGATTACGTTTCTTCCCAGCCCTATCTGCTCAGACCAGCCTGGTTTCCTCACTGTTCATGCATCCTGGTCTCTATAATTTTGTCCTTGATATTTTACATTATGGATTATGCGTGTTTTTAGTTCATAGTTATTATCTTAACTTTTGAAAGCTGAAACATATTATGAATCTGTAAAATAACTATTATTATCAAGATGCACATTGCTTACACTTGAGTGGGCTCAAAATAAAGGTACATTTATTTGATACACTGATAAGAGCTGAAAACACCCAAGATTTCCCACTTAAGTAAATCAACAACAGCAATAGTTAAAATAAAACACACCTGGAGCAAGTATTCAACCTTCATAAATATTCTTGACCAAAGAACAGTATTTAGCTTATGAAAATGAAACCACCTAATCCTAAATAACTATTTCACACTGTAGTTAATTATTAAGTAAAATATAGCAACATGTTTCCCCACCAATGTGTTCCCAAATTAAAGGTCTATTACTGAAAAATAAATTTTATACTTTTATTGTTGCATTGTCATTATACATCATAGGGACGTTCAAAGTGTATGTACACAGTACTTGGTGGTTTCCTCTGGATCCCACCCACTCTCCCCCTCCTCATACATATTAGTGAAATTGGTAGTGATACCTTCATATATGGTCACAACATTATGTGAAATGTTTCATTCATTAATTCTCCTTGTTCCCCTCCCTACCTTCCTCTCCCAATCCCCTTCCACTATTCCATTACTGAATAACATTCTTAAAAGACCCCCCGTTGATACTTAGCTGCTCTCTAAAGATGCAATTCTCAGAACTCTTAATTCCAGTTAACTTTGTAAAAGATGATCATATTTCACTATTTCCCTCAGAACCCAAGGAGGAATTATAAATTTTGCAAAAATATGCATTGCAAATGAAATGAACATTGGAAATGAACTCTATAGATTTTTTAAGAATTAAAATATTTTAAACTAAATGCAAATAACATACAGGAATATGACTAAAATATGTTACATGAGACTTTGTTTTGTTGAAAAATGTGTGATGTTTTAAACTAAATGGAACAGATTTAAGAGACATTCTTGGGTATTGTTTCAGAATAATCAAACCACAATAGCATGACACTAGTTATTTTAGGTAAAGCAAAAGTGTTATATAACTAAACTTTGGGAGTCAGCAGGAATTTCACTGCATATGCATTTCTCGCCAAAAAGATAGAAAGAGCAAGGGAAAAAAATCATCATATTAAATTCTTAGAGTGACACACGCTTGTAATCCCTGTACTTGGGAGGCTGAGACTGGAGGATCCGGGTTCACGGCCAGCCTCAGACCCGGTTTCAAAATAAAGAATAAAAAAATAGGGCCGGGGTGTAGCTTGGAGGTAGAATGCACCTGGGTTCAATCCCAGTGCTGCAAAAAAAAAAAAAAATCTTAGAATCTGTTATTTGCATAGAGTACTTCCAAAGAATAAATTAGAAGAAAAATGCATTCTAAAATTACTTATAATTAATAATTTAATTGTTATTAAGAATCACTTTCTTTTTATAATTGAGTAGTTTTAGTTAATTGATATATGAGGAATGTTTTCCAAAAGTATCTCATAATTACAACTACACATTTCTTTACTCATAGATGTATTCTTTTAGGGAAATAGAATGGTGTGTAATGAAAAGATAATAATTTTTTAAAGAAAAAGTCCAGATTAAAATTCTTATAATATCACTTACAAAGGTAGATCCACAGTCAGGTTTACTCAAACTCCCAGAGCCTCGTGTTAGCATTTATAAAGTGGGGATAAGAGCTTCTATTTTCAGAGACTAAAAATGTCTAGTGCTTAACAAAGTAGAGCCACATGTAAGGTGCTCACCAAATGATAACTATGCTACATGCTTCTTGCAACTTGATATTATGAGCTCAGAAAAATTCATCTTGCATGTCAGAGTGAATATAATCATGTCATCTAATAATCAAGATTTATTCCAAGAAGATGCAGAAAAACATGACCACGCAGTCAAATCTAACATTATGTATTTTAATATATCATAACTTCAAATTATACAAAAGTATATTGATATTAATATACTTTAATTTCTTTGTATATCTAAAAGTTATTCTTAACAAAGTTGATGTTGATTTAGTTGTTTACATAATCCATATAAATATTTCAACTTCTTGAACTTTGTATTAAACATATAATTAACTGTAAATAGAAGAGGATACATATTGACAATAAGTGGTCAAATTTGCTTTAAAAACTGTTTTCATTTCCACCAATGAACTCAAATTATTATATAAATATTTAAAAGTAATATGAATATTTTATTGCATTATTAAATTACCACTTCAGTGAGCCTGGAGTAGGTATGTTCATTTGATATGGAGGATTTCTTTGTTATCTTTTCAATAATTATTAAGGTATACCAGTTTAGATGTTGATAATGATAATCTTTAAAATATTGCTCAAGTTTTCAAATTTAATGTCTTTGTTTGCAAGCTTTTTTCCAAATTGTCTAGGTATTTTATAAAATTTAAATTATATTAAATATTCCTGCTATGGAAAGGTAACAGAATAACAAATAAAAACGTATGCAATAAATGCACAGTGTTAACATTTAAAATTAAATTTTCACTGTTTTTTCAGTAGCTTTAAATTAATTAATTCAATCACCAGCTCATTATTGATTTTAATGAGGTACACTAGAGGACTAAGGATTGTGCCAAATGGTAGAAGAATATGGTGAGCAAAAGTACATGGTGTTTCTGCTCCCTTGGAACTTAAACTCAGGTAAGTATAGTTAAGATAATAATTGCAAAAATAAATATAAAATTGTACTATATGATGAGTTTTACTAAGAAGTACATGGTGAAATGAGAATACTCAGGTAGAATTAGGGAAGTACCAGAGGGGTGTCATCCATGAGATGATGAATGAGGTCTACAGAAAAAATAGGTATCCATTAGTCAAAAGGGTAGGGATATTGTATAAGCAAAAGGAACCATAGATGGAGTGGTCCCAGGCAGAGTAAATTGCTGGGATACGCATTATGGAAGACATGAGAAACTACTATTTTGGGGTGTATGTGTTCAGACCCAATAAGAATAAAATTGTAAACCAGAAATCAAATTTTAAAAATATGACAATTTTCATGGTAATTTCTGGTTCTAATTTGGTGCTACAGTAGAGTTGTAGGCTATAGCTGGTATCATTCAGCAAAATCACAATTACACAAACATAGGAGTTACCTCAAGTCAGAGGGCTTCTGTGATTCATTTTCTGAGCCATTTGTCCAATTGTGGTTGTGCATGGCAAAGAACATCTGTGAAGCGAATGGTTGTGTATCAGTAGTCTCTTGCAGAAACAATGCTGTGTAAAAATCCTCCAATGTTCAATGACTTGGAATAGTAAGTGTAGCTCACAAATATGCAGATTGGGTAGGTGCTCCTTCTGGCGTCGAGTGGCCTCTGCATGGGCCTGTGACCCTCTGTATCTCTGATGGCAGGCCCTTAGCATCGTGACTGAGCTCATTTATATGTTTGTTGGTTGGTATGGAGTAGCCACAGCTGGGACATCTGAAGTGAATCAGTTTCACTCCAGTCCTATCTGCTAGCAGGCTTGGAAGAGAGAAAAAAAGAAGCAAGAATGTTTAAATTGCTTTCCTAAGCCTCAACTTGTGAGTTTGCTACTATCTCATCAGCCAAAGTAAGCTACAGGGCCTGGCCCAGAGTCAGAGTGCAAAGGCACTACCAAAAGTCATGGGTGCAGAAAAGTATAAAAAAAAATCAGTCTATAATTCAGGCAATCAACCACAGTTGGCTCTCAGAGCAGCAATGGTAGTTTTAAAAAGTGATTGCTCTGCTTTTGGAATTTTTCCTTATAGATTCCAAGAACCTGAAAAAGAAACATAAAGGTCAGTTTGACTGGAGTGCTGACAGTAGCCAAATCAAGCAGGGTGAGAGTTGCAGATGAAGAGGTTGGCCCTTTGAGGGCCTTATTTCTGAATCCAGTAATTTTTTTTTCTGATTGAGTGAATGTATAAAATGAACAATACATACACTTTCACATTAGGAATAATTAAGTGGCAAATTTATAGAGAAACTAAAATTATTTTCCTTGGGATATAATTTCCCCAGAATAATATTAAGATTCAAGTTATAATTTTAATGAAATAGGAATTACATAAAATTCATTTGAATACTTGAGAACACTGTAATTCTATAATTTAACATATATTTAAATCTACTTTTCTTTCAGATTCTTTGATATTTCAAATGAAAAATAATTTGCCTACTCATTATAGTACAAAAGTTGGTTTTCTTTCTTTTTTATTGTTCAAGATAATTTAGTTGTATGCTTTCTATTATTATGTTTCAAACATAAAACTTTCACATGGCTATTCTTTGAATTTCCCTAAAGCATATTGTCTCAATTTTGTATTTCTTTTACTTCTTAACCTTTATGATGTTTACATCTGTCTGATTTTAGGAAAAGTTTAATGTATACCCTTCATGTAGATAACTATCCAGAACATATGTAGATAATTCATTTTCTCAAAAACTGAACATGATTATGTAAGAATCACTCAGACCAAGAAATAGGCTATTACCACACCTCAAACATTGCTCATCCATCCTCTCCCAAGTACTTTCTCTGCTCAAATATAATCAATTCTGACTTTTATCACCATCAAGTAGATTTGCCTTTTTCAACTTCATATAGCTTGAAATATAGTCTGATTTATCTTGGTCAACTTTGTTTTTGTGAGATTTATTCAAGTTTCCTATAAATGGGGTCATATAATACATAGTCATTTGTGTATAACTACTTTCAGTGGCATATTTTTGATTCTAATGTATGTTGTAGCATGTATCCCTCCATATTGTTACATATTTCATTCTGTGAATACACCTACATTTCCTTTGCCCATTTACTGATTGACGCACATTTCTGGTGTTTCCAGGCTTTGACTGTTATGAATAATGCTTGCTATAAATCTGAATGCTCATGCCCAATTCCCATTAATTTGTTAAGGTCTAATTCCAGTGTGTTAAAATTTGGATGTGGGGCTATTGGGAGATCATTAGATCATGAGGGCAGAGTCTTAATGAATGGAGTAAGTTGACATAAAAGAGACCTTAGAGAAGTACCCTGTCTGCTGCCATAGGTTATATTTTAACTGTGATATATTAAAGAATATCCTAATTGAAGGTCACAAATAGTTTCTCCTGTGTTTTTTATTCCTGGAAGTTGTACAGTTTTAGGTCCTACATTTAAGTATAGAGGCCATACCCTACTCCTCTTCCTCCTTCACCTTGTCTGCAGATAGATGTTCTATTAATCCAGCATTATTTGTTAAACAGACAATATTTACCTCATCAACTACTTTGGCAACTTTAAAGTAAAATCAAATGACTGTAAATATAGATCTCTGTCAAAATTCTCTGTTGTGATCAAATGATTTACCTATCTATGCTTATATCAATACTGCTCCCTCTTAAATATTGAGAAAAATGAAGAAACATATTGTATATTTTTAGTGTACCTTTTTGTAATCAGATAGTAGATGTACTAGTTTGCAGTCCCACCAACAGTGTAATAGAGTTCCTATTTCCTCATATCCTCACCAGCATTTATTATTATTTGTTCTTGATGATTGCCATTTTAACTGGAGTTAGATGGGATCTCGGTATAGCTTTGATGTGCATATCTCTAATTGCTAATGATGTTGAACATTTTTTCAGATATTTATTGACCATTTGTATCTCTTCTTTTGAAAAGTAACTATTCAGTTTAGTTGCCCATTTTTATTGGGTTATTTGGGTTTTTTTAGAGTTAGCATTTTTAAGCTCTTTGTATATTCTAGATATTAGTCTTCTATCAGAGGAGTAGCTGGCAAAGACCTTATCCCATTCTGTAGGCTCTCTCTTTAGATTCTTGATGGTTTCTTTTGCTGCAAAAAGCTTTTTAATTTAATGCCATGCCATTTATTAATTTCCTATGCCCTCTTCTAGTAATTGCAAAGTTACTGGTGTAATTTTATGTCTTTGATCCAACTTGAGTTGACATTTGTGCAGGGTGAGAGGTGGGGTTTAATTCCATTCTTTTACAAATGGATAACCAGTTTTCCCAATGCCATTTGTTGAAAAGGCTATTTTTTTTCTCCAGCGTATGCTTTTGGCACCTTTATAAAAAATCAACTGGCTATAAATATGATTTGTTTCTGAATAGTCTATTCTGTTCCATTGGTCTATGTGTCTTTTTGTGTGTGTGCCAATACTATGCTGTTTTTATTACTATGGCTCTGTGGTTTAATTTGAAATCAGGCATTGTAATGCCTCTAGCATAATTTTTATTGCTGAGAATTGCTTTGGCTATTCTGGGTCTTTTGTTTTTCCATATGAATTTTAGGACTGATTTCTCTAGATCTGTGAAGAATGACATTGGTATTTTAATAGGGATTGCATTGATTCTGTAGATCACTTTTGGTAGAATGGCCATCTTGACTATATTTTTCTTCCTATTCAAGAGCATGGGAGGTCTTTCCATCTTCTAAGATATTCTTCAATTACTTTAGTGTTTTATAATTTTCATTGTAGAGGTCTTTTATCCCCTTGGTTAGATTTATTCCTAGGTATTTTATTGTTTTTGAGGTTGTTGTGAATAAATTTGTTTTCTGGATTTCTTTTTCAGTGGATTCATGATTGGTTTATAAATAGACACTTCACAAAAGAAGAACTACAAATGGCCAATAAGTGTATGAAAAAATGTTCAACATCATTAGCAATCAGAAAGAAGCAAATCAAAACTACCCTGAGATTTCACCTAACCTCAATTAGAATGGCAATCATTAAAGAAGTATGAACTGTTGGTGGGATTGCAAATTAGGGCAACCAATTTGGAAAACAGTGTGGAGGATCCTCAGAAGATTGGGAATGAACCTACCATATGAACCATATACCACTTCTAGGTATCTACCCAAAAGAATGGAAACCAAACTACCAGACTAATGCATGCATATCTATGTTTATAGCTGCACAATTCAAAATTGCCAAACTATGGAACCAGCCAAGATGTCCATCGACAGATGAATGGATTACAAAACTATGGAATATGTACACAATGAAATTTTATGCAGCCATAAAGAAGAACAAAATTATGTCATTTGCAGGGAAATGGATGGGATTAGAGAATGTTATGCTAAGTGAGATTAGTCAGTCATAAAAAGTGAAAAGTTGGATGTTCTTCCTAATATGTGGAAGCTAGGGAGAATAGGGCATAGGAGGGACTCCAGACAAAGATGGAGAAAACCTTAGATGAGTAAAGAAGGTGATGTAACTGAGGGAGATGGGAGGGGGGAAGAGGGAAACACCCTAATGCACAGGATGTACATACACAAACTTATCAAATTCAACTACTATGCTGAGCATGAGAGGGAGGGAAGGGGGAGGGATTGGGGGTGGAAATTGGGGGAGGGCTAATTGACAGTGTTGTGCATGTATACTTCTACCACCCTGAAACCCATCAAGATGTGTGATTACAATGCACCAATAAATAAAGAAATGCTAATGATTTTTTTTGTGTGTGTGGTACTGGGATTGAACCCAGGGGCATTGTACCTCCGAGCTATGCCCCAGTCCTATTTTTTTATTCTTTATTTTGAAATCAGGTCTCACTAAGTTGTGGAGGGCCTCACTAAGTAGCTGAGGCTGGCCGCGAACCCAGATCCTCCAGTCTCAGCCTCCCAAGTACTGGGATTACAAGCATGTGCCACCATGCCTGGCTAGAAATGCTAATGATTTTTGTAAGTTGATTTTGTATTCAGCCCCTTGGCTGAATATGTTCATCAGCTTTAGAAGTCTTCTTGTTGAGTTTTTTAGGTCTTCTAAGTAAAGGATCATGACATCAGCAAACCAAAATAATTTCAATTCTTGCCCTATTTCTATTTCTTTAATTCCATTCTCCTATCTTATTGCTATGGCTAGACTTTCAAGTACTATATTTAATAGGAGTAGTGAGAGTGGACATCCTTGTTTTGTTTCTGATATTAAGGGAAATTCTTTCACTTTTTCCTCATTCATTATGATGCTGTCTTTGGGTTTATCATATACAGCCTGTATGATGTTGAGATAGGTTCCTTCTATCCCTAATTTCTTCTGTGTTTTTATCATGAAAAGGGTTGGAACTTGTCAAATGCTTTTTCTACATCTGTTGAGATGATCATGTGATTTTTGTCCTTTGCTCTATTAATGTGGAGGATTAAATTTATTGATTTGCATATGTTAAACTATCCTTGCATCCCTGGAGTGAAGCCAAGTGGGTCATGGTGTACTATTTTCTTTACGTAGTTTTGAATGTGAATTGCTAGTACCTTATTGAGAATTTTTGCATCTATGTTCATGAATGATATTGGTGTGTAATTTTCTTTTCTTGAGGTATCTTTTTCAGTTTTAGGGTTAAGGTGATGTTGCCATTGTAGAGTGAGTTTGGTAGTATTACATCTCTTTCTATTTCATGTAACAATTTGAGAAGCAATAAGCTTAGTTCTTCTATAAAGTTTTTGTAGAATCTGTCTGGGAATCAATCTGGACCTGGACTTTTCTTTGATGAAAGACTTTTTATTGCTGTTTATATCTCTTTGCTTCCTTTTGGTCTAGCTTTTTTCTATCTTCTTGATTCAATTTAGATAGGTTGCAGGTGTCAAGAAAATTATCAATTTCTTCTAGGTTTTCCAGTTTATAGGAATATAAGTTTTAAAAATAATTTATAATAATTTTCTGGATTTCAACACTATCTGTAGTGACATCTCCCTTTTTCATCTCTTATCCTAGAAATTTGGGTCTGTTCTTTCTTTCTTTTGGTTAGATTAGCTAAAGGCTTATCAATCTTATTTATCTTTTTTAAAAACTAGCCTTTTGTTTTATTGAGCCTTTGGATTGTTTTTACTTGTTTGTTTTCCCCATTAATTTATGCTTTGATTTTATTTCCTGCCTTCTTTTGGCTTGTCCTAAAGTGTCAATAAATGTTTTGCATTTTTTAAGTTTCATTACAAACAAATATAGTTTCCATTTAAAAAATAAGATATTCTTGAGGGCACTGTAACATTAAGACTAGTAATCACTGACCAAGTGACAACATCAAGAAAGTAGAAAGAAACCCTAGGTAATTTTGGAAATAAAACACTATTGTTGGCTAAATGCCTAATGTCTTTTACTGGAATATATTGTTAAGACAATGTAGCTAGTAATCATTCCACTCAGGCATGAGCCATAGAATTTCTAGTTTCTATGGTAAGAGACTTTAAATGATATTTTAGTCCCTTTATTTAATTCCTCTTTCAAGCTTTTTTTTCATTTATGACTTTTGAGGAGTATTCAGAAATGTTATGGTCAAATAAGATGCATAACAAGAATAAAATGTGCTGAGGCATGAGAGGATAGGAAATTATATTTTGATGTTTATCTATAAGGCAATGCAAAATGAAAAGGGGTGATAAAAAACAAAAAATAATAATATGCCAGGATTATATCTTATAAGCTAATCAGTTTTTCATCACAGTGTAGAATTACGCATATATTTTCTATTAAGATATTTGTTTTGCCAGTTTTGAGAAATGGACAGTGTTATCAATGAAAATGAAAAGCAACAACTTTTGAGAAATAAAATTGTTAGCTAGAGAAGCAGGTGTGCTGGATTTGGAAGAACCTGAAACGCATTAGGGAAGAAGTTAATCAGGTCCTTTTAAATAAAAATAGCTGTGGATGAAAAATTGCAGCAATATCAGAAAGTTACACCACCTGTAGGGCCTCACTTAGACCCGCCTTCCCATAGGAAGGAGGGAGACAACACAGAATACCAAGGTGTGGGGTGAAATGCATATGCATAAGGGAAAAGGGTACCAGACTGAATAAACCTTGCCTCGTGGACAATGCCACCCTGTTTTCCACTTCTGGAAATGAACTGCTTCAGATCTCTTTGGAGCAAACATTTTTTGTCCCATACTATTTCTGGACTTGTGAGCTTACTAGACTCACTCTTTCTCTCTCATAACCTAACCCTTTCTCTGAAATGTGACTCCCTTTATCCTGGCCCCCACTTCCTAAGTCTCTTATATCCTCTATTTGGGCTTTCTGTTTGAAATCATTCTCTCAAGAAGTAGGAACTGAGGAAGAGAGATTACTGACATATAATATTAGTTTCTAGGGAATTTATCACCTAGTAACAATAGGAGTCAAGATCACTGGATAAAACTATGGCTGCTACAGGTTCTTTTCGCACATTCTGCCTTATCACATGAAAGATAAGAAAGATAATGACACAAAACCTACTTGCAAGATTTGTCAAAGCTTAATTCTCCCACACTTTCTCATACGCCTGGACAGAACTTCCCCGTTTGTTCAAGTGTAGTCTGTTGCAATGACTTGAATATTTCTTTCCCTCCTTTCTCTATCCCTCTGTGGAAGTGTCTTGAATGGACATTGGAGACCAGTGGTGTGCATTTGCTGGTGCTTGGTCTAGGCTACTCTCAGATAGAATCAAAAGGCACCACTGGTTCTCTGCATCCACCATGGCCTGACAGGGTCATTTCACTCTCTACCCAGGGACTTCTGATCCCTCAAAACTCCAGGACCAGCCAGCCAGTAAAAGCCATAAAGGTGGCTGTCTATCTACAAGGCTGGTAAAAGGTCTTGTGATGTCTTCCTCTGAGGGAATCCCCCTTCTCTTGTTGGAGTTGGGAATGTTGTCTCAGAGGGACTCACCTTCCTGGAGACTATGAAAGCCATTAATAGTCTCCTCCTTGCCACTTGAATGCCTTTTTTGTACTTCTGATTCTGGCCCATACTTTTAAACTCTCCATTTCTACCCTGCCTTCGTTCCTTGCCACCATGACGCATGTGCAAACCATGGTAGGGTCCAGGGCGACCACCAGTTCCCACTCTGCTCCCCACCTTTCCCCCGGGACAAGCAGCCATGGCATTGTATGAAAGGAACAAGCGAGTGGGCAGGAGGTGTGCTGGGGAGCTCATGTTGGGGCTTCCCATGCCCTCGCTGGGGTCGAGGCTGTCTCCCTGCGGCTGACTTGTCTACACCACCAACAAGGGGTTGGGGGCAAACATGGTGTGTTTCGGGGATGACACCTTCGCCACTGCCCGTGAGAGAGGGAGGAAGAAAAGCAAGAGGGCAGGGACCAGCGAGTGCTCTATGGAGCTTTCTGTAATGGAGGACCAGAAATGGCTCATAAAGGAGCCCAGTCCCCACAGCACCTTGCATGAATAAGGTTCATTGTCATTAGGGTTCCTCTTGCTGAAAAGTGGCTTCAGTTGTTAACAAGGAACAAAACATTGTTTCCAATGCTAATCTATCAAGGAATTAGAGATAAATGAAGTAAATGGAAACAGCTGAATTTTGAAATGTTCTTGTCTATGATCACTTACTTGGGTCTGGAATGTAGAAAAATTATGTGGAATTTGCTTTGTCTTGGGGTCTGTGTTGCTGGAAATTTGGGTTCTGGATACTGTGTAATTTTGTATACAAAACTATGCAATGCTTTGAAAAACTATCAAAAAACCATAAAGCATGGTTTTTTTTTTTGTTGGGGGAAAAGGGTTGTGGATGATGAAGATTATAATAGGATCTTATGTGGGGTAAAAGTTGGTGACAAGACAAATTATTTAAAGTGTTTTCTCACAACTAGAATTTAATGTTATGTTAAAATATCAGGTTAAGATAGTAATTGGCTCTTGGTACAATTTCCAAGACTAGCCTAGAAATCTGAGGTGAATTTCTTAGGTTTTCAGCTGTATTGGTTAAAATTTAGGCTTCTTAAAAACTCTCCATAATGCCTTCTCTTTGGATGAGAGCTTAATCTCTGGGTCCCCTGGACCCAGGCAAGGGATATTCACCCACCTGGTCATATGCCAAGAAGGACAGAAGGAATGCCTCTGCCAGGCCTGGCATACTTTTGCCTTTTAATATCTGGTTCTCAACAAATTAAAGTGAATCATGCTGAGAAAGATAACACACATTCTCTCTTGTTCTGTCTTCTCTTCCCCTGTCTCTTAAAGAGGACCATCTTCAGGTTTAGACATTGCAGGAAGATAGAGTAAGGATTTTTCTCCAAATTCATAGGATGGATCTGAAGGAAGGTCAGCTTTAATACAGCTTTATCTCTGGGTCCCCTAGACCCCATGCAAGGAATGCTTCAACTCCCAGATCATATTCTGAGGAGGACAGAAGGAATGTCTTTGCCCTGTCTGGCATACTCTTTGCCTTTTAATTTCCAGTTCTCACTCAGTGAAAGGGAATAATGCTGAGAGGATAACACAGGCTCTCACTTTCTCTGTCTTCTCTTCCAGAGTCCCCTTAATGAAGAAAAATATTCAGGTTTAGACATTGTAGAAAGATGATAGAGTAAGGATTTTTCTCCATATTCATAAGATAGATTTGAATGAAAGTCAAGTGGCATAGAGTTTAATCTCCAGATCCCTTATATCTGATGCAAGGAATGCCTTTTAATATCTAGGTCTAATCCAAGGAGAGGGACTCATAAGGAGAGGGATAACACATTGTCTCACATGTTGTCTGTCCACTCTTCTACATGGAGAACTAAAGGTCTACACCATAAGACTCATGACATAACTGCCTCTTAAGAAGTTAAGAGCGCCGGGCGTGGTGGCGCATGCTTGTAATCCCAGTACTTGGGAGGCAGAGACCGGAGGATCCGGGTTCGCGGCCAGCCTCAGCTACTCAGTGAGGCCCTCCGCAACTTCGTGAGACCCAATTTCAAAATAAAGTATAAAAAAATAGGGCCAGGGGTGTAGCTCAGAGGTAAAACGCCCCTGAGTTCAATCCCTGGTACCACAAAAAATAAAAAGAAGTTAAGATAAATTTTACCCCCAGACCCTTAAAGAGTCTGATCTTTTATCTTTTGTAAAGCAGTTTGGCCCTAACATAGGCTGGGGGATTAAAACAAAACAACAAAACAAAACAAAAACCTGACCTGAATTCTGCTGAAGTCAGTAAAAGTGGGTTTATAACACTGAGGGGCAGCCTGACCCTCATAAACGTATAAATTGGGTCTGAACATTATGACGGTATTAAACTACTCATCCCCTCTTTTGGGCTGTAATGTAAGGGATGAGACAAGTCCCTAGTGGAACTGCCACAGAAATCCACTATCACCCAAACCCCTAACTCAAAGCCTTCTACCCCTCTTATAAGCTTAAACTGAGTCACATGAAGCCTATATGTTATAATAGACTAGCTACTATATATATCGAAGCTCTTGTTAAATCTACTCTCAGGTCTGATACCCCTAAAGTGATATTAGTTTTGAATAAATTCATCACCCAATCTTTCCCAAACAGTTAAAACAGCCTCCTTGGTCTTTTATAATCAAGACCAGGATACAGAGAAAAAGGATAAGGAAGAAAGCCAGGCCCAGTAACTGGCTACTTTAAAGGTCTGATAGTCAACTCCAGGTTGCCTCTCGTGAGATCCTACTCCAAGGAACCTGCCAGCCACTGTGGGAAGCTTGGAGAGTGATAAAGCAAATGTCTGTAGGAAAGAAGGGCACTGAGCACCCTGTCCTGTGTAAAAAGGCCAAACTGTTGGAGGCGAGTCTGCCCCATGGGCCAAAGGGACCATTGATCAGACCTCTAACCATTGCTGGCCTTGGACAAAGAGTGCCCCTCGCTCTAGTTGGCTCCCACATCAGATCACTATCAAAGGGATGGAACCCAGGGCAACCTTGGATGTGACTGTTAGGACCTAAATTTCCTTTAAACTCAGGACCTGCCTACTCTGTGCTAATTTCCTATTCTGAAATCCTTTTCTCTATATATTGTGGCAGTCAATGTGGGTGAATGGAAGACTGAAAAAAAGGGTAATTTACACCTTGTTTGTACTATGGGGGGGATTTCTGTTCTCCCATCAATTTTTAATTGTGTCAAAATTTCCTAGCTCTCTCCTAGGAAGGGATATACTTCAATGACTAAAAATTCAATAGTCTCCTCTCCCCAGCCATAGATAAGACTTTTTGCAAGTAAAAGACTTTATAAGAATATAAAAGAGTTTGTCACATATGCCATCTTTTTCCCCAAAATAACCCCTACAGCCCTAGGCCTCCAGCTCTTCTTTAGCTCAATATAAGGACTGCTACCCAGGTGAAGACAGGCAATTAGACACAGTTTTCCTTACAGTTTGGATCCTGAAGA
This sequence comes from Glis glis, assembly GCA_004027185.1. Classification (NCBI taxonomy): domain Eukaryota; kingdom Metazoa; phylum Chordata; class Mammalia; order Rodentia; family Gliridae; genus Glis; species Glis glis. Next base: position 23,100 of record PVJS01004161.1, read on the forward strand.
GCCAAAGTAATCCTTAGTGAAAAGAACAAAGCTAGAGACAATATACCACCTGATTTCAAAGTGTACTAAAAGTGAATAGTAATAAATGGTATTATACTACCAAAAAAACAGATAAACCAGCTGGTTATGTTGTGTTGGTGCACACCTACAATCCCAGTTCTTGGGAGGCTGAGACAGAAGATAGCAGGTTCAAAGCCAGCCTCAGCAATTTAGCAAGGCTCTCAGCAACTTAGAAAGATCCTGTTTCCAAATGAAAAATAAAATAGGGCTGGTGGTGTAGGCTGGAGGTAGAAGGCCTCTGGGTACCATCCCCAGTACCACCACCACCACCACCAAAAAAAAAAAAAAAAAAAAGACAAACCAATGCAATAGAGAGCTTATAAATAAACTCATTCATAAGTAGCCAACTAATCTTTGAAAGAGTGCTGTATCTGTCTCTTTTGCTATGACATAACAACTGAGACTACGTAATTCATAAAAGAAAAAGTCTACTTAGGCTCGGTTCTATAAGCTGGGAAGTTCAAAAATATGGTGCTGGCATCTGCTTGGTTTCTGGTGACGGCCTCATGTGGCATCATAGCACAGCAGAAAAGCAGAATGGCTAGCAGGAATATGTAAAGAGAGAAAACACAGGAGTTGCCTGGCTTTATAACAACTGACTCATACATTGATCGGGTACTATGAAAACAAGACCTCAGGCACTTCCATGAGAGATGATCTAGTCTTTGAAGTGCAGCATTGTTTCATGAGAGTAGAGCCCTCATGATACAAACATTTAATTGTTACTTCACCTCTCAGCACCATAATGTTGGAAACCACATTTCAACATGAGTTTTGTAGGAGGCAAGCTATATTGAAACCATAGTAGATGGCAAGACTTCAAAACAGGGACAGGATAGCCTTTTCAAGAAATGGTGTAAGGAAAACTGGATGTCCATGTGTAACAATATAAAATTGAACTCGTTTTTTTTTTTTTTTTTGCGGTACCAGGGATTGAACGCAGGGGCGTTCTACCTCCGTGCCACGCCCCCGGCCCTATTTTTTATACTTTATTTTGAAACCGGGTCTCACTAAATTGCAGAGGGCCTCACTAAGGAGAGAGAGAGAGAGAGAGAGAGAGAGAGACAGGGAGAGAGAGAGAGAGCTGAGGCTGGCCGCGAACCCAGATCCTCCGGTCTCCGCCTCCCAAAGTACTGGGATTACAAGCGTGCGCCACCACGCCCGGCTCTAAAATTGAACTCTTACACTATACAAAATGATCAGCTCAAAATGGAATAAAGTCTTAAATATAAGACCCAGAACAATAAAACTCCTAGGAGAAAACATAGGAAAAAGCTCCTTGACTGTTATTGGAAACAGATTTTTGGAAAGGACACCAAAAGCACAGGCAACAAAAGCAAAATTTAATAAATGGTACTACTACATCAAACAAATAAACTATCAACAAAATGAAAACTCCACTATAGAATGGGAAGTAAGCAGTTAATATTCAAAGTATAGGTAGAACTCATATAACCTCATAGCAAAAAGAAAAAAAAAGTAGTTAACCAAATTTAGAGAGGAAAGCAACTAAATTTATACAATTTTCCATAGGGAAAAAAATCCAGGTACAGTGGTGCATGCCTGTAATCACAGTACTTGAGGGGAGCTAAGATTGGAGGATGGCAAGTTTGAGATCAGCCTTGCCAATTTAGCAAGATCCTGTTTAAAAAAAATAGGTCTGTAGCTCAGTGGTAGAGCAGCCTTGGTTTCAATCATCAGTGCCACAAAATAAAATAAAATAAAATAAGATAAATTAAAATAAAAACTTAAAGACATACAGATGGCCAATGGGTATATGAAAGGGATCTCAATATCACTAATTACCAGGAAAATGAAAATCTAAGCCACAGTGAGATATTACTTCATATCTCTTAGGATGAATATTACTAAAACAAACAACAAAATTTTGGTTGGGTGCAAAGAAAAATTAACCCTGGTATGCTGTTGGGATAAATATAAATTGCTACAGACATTACTGAAATAGCATGAAGTTTCCCTAATAATTAAAAGCAGAACTGCCATTTGATTCAGCTAATCCTACTTTGGAGTATTTATCCAAAGGAGTTGAAATTAGGGTATCAAAGAATTACCTGTATTCCTATGTTCATTGCAGTATTATTTAGAAAGCCATGATATGAACATAACCTAATTATCCTTTGAATTGATAAAGAAAATGTGGTATATACATACAATAGAATATTATTTGGGCTTAAAAGAAGGAAACTCCGCTATTTGCTATGAGATGGATGAATCCAGAGGACACTATGTGAAGTAAAAGAAGCCAAACATAAAAAGACAAATACTGCATGATCTCATTTATATTTGAAATCTAAAATCTGAATGAAACTCAGAAGTAGATTGTTGGTTACCAGGAACTCTGTGTGAATGGGAGGGGAACTGTTGTATGTGGGAGTATTGGTTAAAGGGTATAAAGTTTCAGTTAGGAAAAAATGGATAAGTTCTGGAGATCCATTACATGTTATAGTGACCATAGCTAATAATAATGTACTGTGCACTTGAAAATTAAGAGTAGATGTTATCCGGGCGTGGTGGCGCACGCTTGTAATCCTAGTACTTGGGAGGTGGAGACCAGAGGATCCGGGTTCGTGGCCAGCCTCAGCTACTTAGTGAGGCCCTCTGCAACTTTGTGAGACCCGGTTTCAAAATAAAGTATAAAAAAATAGGGCCAGGGGTGTAGTTTGAAGGTAGAATGCCTCTGGGTTCAATCCCCCGTACAGCAAAAAAAAAAAAAAGAGTAGATGTTAAATGTTACCACAAACGTAAGTATGTGGGTCAGTGGATATGTTAATTAGCTTAGTTTAATCACTCCAGTGTATATGTATATAAAAACATCACATTGTACTTCATAAATATATACAAAATATATTACCAATGCATTTGAAAACATTAATATGTTCACTTTGCAGTATCTTTAATTTTTTCTATCATGAAAAATGTATTCAAATGTAAATCTGTTTTTCTATGCTTGGCATCATCATAAATTTCTTGTGCCTTTTTTGGTGAAGTACGGGAGGAAGTCAGTCTCTACTTCCCAGGTTTTTAATTCCACTCAGTCAATCATCAAGCTCAAAGAGTCCCAGAATCTATTATTTCAAACTTAATTTCACTAGGGTTCTGCTTCTTTATGTACCCTAAACAGCCTCTGTAAACACCGAATCTATGGATTGGGAGGTAAAAGTGCACCCCACTTCTCATCCACCTGTTTGGGTGGATATTAAAAACTCCTAACCCTTAACAACTGATACTTTAAGTATGGATGTGATATGTGTTTATTGGATAGAAGAGATTTTTTAAAGGGGGGAGTCTAGACTACCCTTTCCCCCTTATTTTGTATCCCCTTATCTAAAACATCTATTTAAGTTTCTGCCACTTGTTTTTCAATATAAACTGCTTGGAATCAAGGAGTTGTTCTGTCTTGGTCAGTTTGTGTATTTAGTATCAAGAACTAATTTAGAAATTGGATATATTATACAAGAGAAGGAAGTAGAACATTTTTGGAGAACTAATACCTTCTCGAGGAGTGCAGACATTACATTAAAATTACATTGATAATTTTAAACCAACAGAAACTCAGTAAGTTTTTTTCTTATAAAGAAATATATTGGGGCTCACAATTATAAGTCAGGATTTATAAAGCATCAGTAACAACTCAATAGTTCAATAGAGAAAGTGAAAATATGGTTTATATTGTGAGGGCCAGCCTCTCTCCTGAGGTAACATTTAAGTGAAGGGTTCATAGTTAAATGGTAATTGCTTACTCAAAAGATCTGGGAGAGGGCTTCCCCAAACTGCTCTTTTTCCACCCAGTGGAAGGTAGTGGCTTATTTCTTTTGAGCTCTTATGGTCTATTCAAAAAGAAGTGTCAATAATATAGCTTGAACTATCTGGAGATAGAATAATAATGTCAATAAATCTAAATACCATTTGTGGATCAGAACTTGATTGCTGCTGAATATTTAAATCCTCTCCAAATTCACTTGTTGAAAACTCATCTTGAATTTATGGTATTAGTGGATGGTACTCTTGAGAAAGGATTTGTTCTTTGAAAAAAAAAAAAGGTCCCAGAGAGCTGGTACCTTGCCTCTTTCACCAGAGCAGAGGATGTCCATCTATAAATAAGGATGTGGACTCTCACCAGACATCAAATCTGTTGGTGCCTTGATGTAGGACTTCCCAGCTACCAAAATTTTGAGAAATAAATTTCTGTTGGTTATAAACTATTCAGTTTATGGTATTATGTTACAGCAGCCCAAATGGCTAAGACAATGCTCTATTCAGATTATCCTTAAAGTTCAAAATAGAACTTTTCAGACTGTTAGTTCTCCCTTAGAGAAACTAATACTATAGTCTTTACAAAAACATCCATAGACAAGTTAACTACTATTATCCCAGATGTTATTCACTGTTGAGACAATGGGAAGTCAAAAAATCACGCTGCTTCTTCCTCTTCTGACCCTGTGACCCATTAATATAATTGTACAGGAATTCATAAAAATGACAATAAAATATACCTAGTGTATTTCAGAATGTGATGGATTCAGTAGGGGTAAGCAGAAAGCATATATAGTCTCTTACCACTGTGCTTGCCATTTTGCTTATTTCATTTAACTTGATAAATTTGTTCTGTTTCATTTGTCTCTCTGGAAGATGATGAGTGCATGGTTTTTGAACTAAGATTTCCCCAGTACTGTTCCTGGCTCAAAACTGATGTTTGGTGTGCCATTGAGACACTAATAAAGAATCTTTTTCTGCACCTCAAAGAGCTTATAAGGATGCAGATGAGTCAGAAACGCAAACAATTGAAATAAAAGGAATAGAAATCTGTGAGCCAGGACTATGGAAAAAGACCTTCAGACACAGTAACTGGCATAAGAAAGGGAATGAAAATGCTTCATTTCAAGAACTTCTTAGTTCTTTTATACAAAACTCATAAATTCTTACACTGTAAAATGTTCTTGGCTACAAAAAAGACCACATGACTTTATTCTAAAGGTTACTAGCTATTTCAACAATGAGAAAAAATAATATCTTACCCAATACTAAAAAAGCATATGTTTCACTGATACACATTTGTAGATTAAGAAAGCAGAGAAATGTTTTAAATATGAAATACAAAAATTATTCAATATGCCTTTAGGAAATAAAAATAAATTTTAATTTCAAAACTAATATAATACTTTTTCCTGCATATATTTATATTACTAGCTTTATTATGTTGACATACATTTAATTTCTGAAAACTAACAAATATTTTAAAAAGCTTTAGGTTCTTCAAAAGACTGAGATTCAACCACAACACATAAAAAGCAAGGAAATAATTTCTACCATCTCATGAGGAAAAATAAAGATGAACAAACTGAAAATCAGAAACTTTTCTTAGATTCCTTAGGGAATTGAGGTCACAGGGCAAATGGCCACCCCAAAATCTGAAGAGAGAGTGGTCTTCGGAGAGTGAGGCTAAAATCAACTTATCTGAATTTATCTGGCTCTACAGGAGCCAGAAACTACTAGAAACACTTAAATGGTCATTTTGATTAATTTCTGGAAGCTGAGTGTGGACTAGCTTGAGAATTAAAAAAATACTTGGGGCTTAGTTTTAAGATACTCCTCATACTTTTATGGTTTTACCTCTAGAATGCCCAATATTTTTTATGGCACATATAGAAAAGAAATCCCTTCTTCTTTCAGGCAAAGAGAAGGAAACAACTATTTTGAAAATAACACAGGTGAAAAGTGAGGAAGAATAAATTAACCAGCACAATACACTCCAGTCCATTGATTCCCAAAGTCCAAGATAATGCTCCCAGTTCACTGGGACAATCCAGGGGGTCTGTAGTAGCCTCTGCCTTTAAATAAATGTAAAGGGGGGTGGAAGCACCCAGGGGATACTGAGTAATTTATTTTTCCTGAAAGGGGGCACTAAGCAAATGAGTTTGGGAATCTATGTATGCCTTTTTGTCATACATAAGGGAAAGGGCAAAAAATAAGAAGTCCAAGAGGCACTTGTGAAGGTCACAGGTGAAAGAATTATACCTAACAACAACAACAAAAAAATGAGATTTAATCATACGATTATAGAATGCTTCTCCTTCCCAACATTTCACTAATACATTAACAGGACTATAGCATAATAATAGCAAATTACAATAGAAAGAAATGCAAGATACAGATTCTATTTAGAAAAGGGATTCTTAAAACAAAAGAAAAGAGGAAAGGAAAAACAAACTAAAACAAGGAAACTTGAGAAAACTGAGGTCTTTGGCATCTATAGCTCTAGTAAACATTAAATGCAGCCCAACTCCTGGCCAAATCAGCATAAAATTCACTTCATATTACCCAGTATTTGTTGACTGACTTTCAACAAAACATTCACATAAGCACACTAAAAACAGGAAAAATAAAGTACCAAAAGAATTTCTGAAGAGACAAAGCAAACATCAGAACCAAACTCATATATGAAGTAGATTTGAGAATTGTAACATAGGAAATTAAAAACACAACACTATTTACATTATTACCAAGGAAATAGAATACTTAGATATAAATCTAGCAAAATATGCACAGAATCTTTTTGAGGAAAACTTCTAAACTCTTATGAAGAAAATCAAAGAAGATCTGTGAAAATGAAAAAGTATTTCATGTTCTTCTATAACAAGGTTCAATATAATTAAGAGGTCAATTATTTCTACCCTTATCTATAGGTTAATCTCAAAACCAATAAAAATCCAAATGATTTATTTTGTGGATATTGACAAACTGATTCTTAAATATACTTTTATTGGTTAATTGCAATTATACATTATAATGAGGTTAGAGTGATAGAAACATACACACACAAACTGATTCTAAAGTTCACATGGAAAGGCAAAAGACTCAGTCAGTGTCAAGATCGTGTAATATTTGTAAATAAAATAGACCAATAGCTCAATGAAACAGAATAGAGACCCTAGAATTATGTTCATGCAAGTGTATTCAATTGATCTTTGACAAAGGAGTAAAGGTAATTCAGTGAAGAAGTGATATTCTTTTCAATAAATATGCTGGAACAATTGGTCATTTCTATGCAAAAATGTAAATCTATATACAAAAAGTCAAAGTACAAAAATTTGTTGATAGAGCTAAATGTTAAATTCAAATCTATAAAAGTTCTAGGTGATAACAGAAAAAAATAGGTGACCTTGTTTTCAGCAATGAGTTTGTTTTAACACCAAAAACACAACCTATGATTGAAAGTTTATGTTTGGCTCTCAAAGCTATTCATTTCTCTGTTAATAAAGTAAAAAGACAAGCCATGAACTAGAAAAATGTATATGAAAAACATTTCTTTTAAAGAACTAGGTCCAAAATACACAAAGAACCATTAAGCCTAACAATAAGGAAAACAAACAATTAAAAACTGGGCAAAAGATCTGAACAGATATCCAAGGAAGATATCCAGTGGCAAATAAGTCTATGAAAAGATGCTCAACATTACATGTCATAAGGTAACTGCAAATTAAAACAATATAAAATATTATACACCTATTAAATGGCTAAAATTTAAAAAAGAATGTATATAATGCTGACTAGGGTGCAGAACATCTGGAACTCCAATTCACTGCTGGTAAGAATGCAAAATAGTTCAGCCACTTTTGAAGACAATATGGTAATTTTTACGAAGCTAAGTGCAGTCATATCATGTGATCCGGCAGTCACTTTCCTTAGTATTTACCCAATTGGGTTGAAACTCATATCTACACAAAAACCTGTACACAAATATTTCTAACTACTGTGTCTAATATTTTATTCAAATTGCAAAAATATTCATTGCTGATTGATATTTTAAAAATATGTGTAATTGTCCATCTAGTGCCTCATTTGGTTTTCAGTGGGCCACAGTTCTTCAGTCACAGTTAAAAAATTCATTAAAATATTTCTGAAGGAATACTTTTTATACTTAGATTCTTAGCACTTGGACTGGGGGTCAAAGGTGCTTTTTTGCTAATCTGCCAACAAACCCAGCTGTTAGTCATCATAGTGATTCAATCATCACACTATATGATTGTAGGTGACTTTTGTTCACATTGTTCAGTGTAGTTAAAAGAGTTTTTGCTACCAGTTCATCATGTAAGGCTTTTGAGTGTTGAAAAGCTACACTTTGAAATATTTGTGTGTCCTGTAGGCCTTGATTATCTGTACCAAGTCTTCAGAAGCCAAGAGAAATGGCACATAGACCATTTCCTTCATGTATCTAGTATTAACTGTTTATACCATAGCAAAGGAGGAAAAACAAACCCTGGGTTTTCCAGCTGTATATACAAATACATTTTGATGAAATCAAACCAAGGTGGGGCCTTTGTGCTTTGCATATGTCGAAGCAATCTGAAGAGGTCATTTACTTAGGTGCAGCCAGCTCCTGTTATGGTCTGTGCTCCCACAGTTCCACAGCTCAAAATCTTTCTGTATTTCCAATTGTCATTTGAGTGCAGTCTATATTTTCATCTATTTTTCAACTTAATAAAAATCAACCAAAAAGTTCTTTCTGGGTATCCTATCCTTTCAAACTGATGCCCTCTTCTCTCATTGCTTTTATTGCCCAGATCCTCAAAATAATTGTTCTTTCTCCATTCTCTCAAGACTCCAATTCACTACTCAAATTTCTCAATTGGGATATGGCTCTATATTCCCCATGCACTATTTTACTCTTCTTTATTTTCCATAGTACTTCTTATTTGTAATCTACTAGATCATCCTTTTGTTTTCATATGTTTTAATGTCTGACTCTTCCCATTAGATGTAATTTGATATAAGCAGAGACCATTTTTTTCCCTGTAGCGATTTCAATCCTGAGTATATAGCCTATCCACTGACAAATTGGTGCTTAGTCAATTATTTGAATGAATGAATGGTTCAGGATGTCCTGTTTCCTTGTATTTAGGGAAACTTTAAAAATCATACCTGATAATATCTTAACTAGTTAATTTCTTCTTGTTTTCTTCTCAATACCTTTGAATGTGTTTAAAGATAAATTAAAAACTAGATTCTCCAGTAGGAAGTATAAGTAAAATGTAGAGTCAATAAGGATAAAATATTAAAGTCTATGGTGCTGATTACAAGTTTTCAGGGGCCAGCTGTGATTGCAGGAGAGGTATCAGCAGTGTGATTCCCAGAAAGAAGAAAGAATGCAGTATCGCCATCAGGAGGAGAACAGCAGCAGCTTTATTCTACAGACCCATTCCTTATGTAGGGTTGTGGGCAAAATGGCTCATGTCCACGCCAGCGTGATGTACGTGTGTGTATTGCAGTTTGCCTAGTCATACTTACATAACTATCTACACAGCTTCGGCTGTATGGGATGACCTGCTTAGTCATGCTTATATAACAAAGCACTCATCTGTGGCTGCACAGAATGAGCACACATCTGCAGCTGTGCGGGATGAGAGGGGTCATGTCCTTACTGCTGGCATGTGCTTCCTCTGGCCCCCACAATCCTCTCCCCCTACAGGGTGACTATGCATGACTTGACCCAGAGAGCATTACTTTGGACCCAAAGACCACAACAGCAATAGAGGGTGTGATAGGTGACTCCAGCCTTACAGGCAAGGATAGATAATACCCAGCTCTAGGAGGAGCTCAGTGAGTCCCCCCAGGTTGTAAGTGGGTCCTCCTATAAGGCCTGAAGAGCCTGTACCTCCTCATCCATCTCCTCTAAGGATTGATGTAGCTGCTGCTGGTGGTCTGGGATGTATACACAGCATTCTACATGGAGAAGAGCACATGTTTCACCCTGGGCAGCAGGGAGCATATCCAGTGCCATTGTGTTCTGTAAAACCACCTTCCACATCTGGGTGGTTTTATACATTAAAAGGAAAGAGAAAAACAGGACATATTTAAAGCTTCGGCAACATGTTGGGCTAAGGCTTCTACCTATAACTCTACATCTATAGTAACCCCCTGGAACAAAGAAGGCTAAAGGGAAAACAACCATGTGGCCCCATGCACATGGTGTCAGTGGTGATATATGGGTCTCAAGTGAGGCAGGAGCCAGTCTATAACCTCGAAACTATTCTTGGCTAGAAGCCCAGAAATAAGATGAAAGAATAAAGCTTCTTCACAGTCCCCCTCAGGTGTGAACAAGCAGAGTTTCCACAGGCAGCCTAGTGAGATAAGGTACAGAACTGATAAAAGAAGAGAAAAAAACATATACTAATCAATTGTTGTTCTGTTTTCGTATCTTTCTTACACTAGGTGAAGTAAATGTCATGCTTACCCCTTTGCTCCCCTCTGCAATTAGGTGACCAAATGTATAAAGAACTTGTAAGTTCAGTGCTTGGGGCTCAGACCCGAAGCTTTGCTTATGGAGCCTTCACTAGTGAATAAAGCAACCTGCTTTCCTATCTCTGGCCACTGTCTCTTATCTCTGAGGACCAAGTTTCCTGCAAAATCTTGGCAAGCCAGCCAGGAGCCACTTCCGGGCCAGTCTGCTCCTGGAGACAGGACCCAGGGTGTTTTGCCTCCTCCAGTCTGTGTCTTGGAAGTTGGCCTTCTTCATTGCAGATGTCGATTCATTGAGCATTCCAGAAGCCTTTTTGCTAACGTGTAGGAGGCTTCTCCCAGAGGTGATCAACTCTGGGGCTAACAGCCACTGAGGTCTTAGGCTGGAGAAGGAACAGGTCATTATCCATCCAGCAGTGACATCTGAATCAAGGTAGGCAGCCCCAGGGCTCAGTCAGGTCCTGCTATCATAATGGCAGAAGAGGGATCTGGTCACTCTGAGTAGTGTTTGAGGGACATGAAACCAGAATTCTGTTCAGGATTTGAGTTGGGTGTGTGAATGTTGAGTGTGAGTGTGTGAATGAGATGGACATCAGGGTCAGATTCTGGTTTGCACCTCACAGGGCTGAAGCAAGTGTGAGTCTTCTGCCTGGATCTAGGGCTATCCTGTAATGGCTAAGTGGATATCCAGCAAGGACCCTAAAAAGTCCTTGGTCTGACCAGAGTGGAGGGTTATACTACTCTGCCTATGTCAAGGGATGGCTGAAATACCTCCACAAGGAGAATGGCTGGGGGTGGACAAAGCGAGTGTTTTTCGTTATCTGTTTTAGGTGCCTTGGACTCTCTAGGCAGGAATGGGGGGAAACAGAGTAGGGCTTACTCCCTTAGGCTTCATGATCAGGAATTTTGGAAAGGCTTATACAGGTAATTATGGATCCAAACTAACCCCAGGAAGGTTGAGCACTCTGTGCCAGGTAAAATGGCCAACCTTTATAAAAAATTGGCTGTCAGAAGGCTCATTATCTACAGGCATCACCCGATGCATTTGGGACCAAGTCGCAGACAGTTCAAAATGTTCAGACCATTTCTCTTAAATTGACATTTGGCTCTAGTTGGTTCAGAACCCTCATGCCCCCATGGCTGTGAGGTCCTATCTCTCAGATCGTAGTCTCCAAAAGGCAGAACTCTAGTAGTCAGTCAGGAAATCAGAGGCAGCAACCATGTAAAGCCCAACTCCCACCCATTTTGGAAAGTCCCCCAGAGGAACCAGACCTGCCACCACTGTATGTCAAAAACCCTACTATCTAGTAGCCAATTTCCTCTAAGGCAGGTTCAAAGAGTCCCCACCATGAGTAAACATGGGCAGTTACATCCTAGTCCACCAACGTTTGCGTGTCAATCTTTTACTATAACAGATTTTCTAAATTAAAAACATCATACTCCCTCCTTTACTGAGAAGCCAAAGGCCCTGGCTGACCTCCTCCAGTCTAACCAACAGGCTAATGGCCCCTTGTCCCTGATGCCCAGGGCCACCCAAAGAAAAAAGGGTTCCTTTCCACTGTGACCAGTGTGCATTCTGCAAGAAAATTGGACACTAAAAAAACAAATGCCCTTAAAAAAAACGAGGGCCCCATGAGTAGCCATCAGGCCCCTCCTCACCTGTTCTGGCAGTCAGCCAGGCTGGTTTGTTTGAGGACTGAAGGAGACCGGGCCCAGAAGCCCCTGAGGGGCCCATGGTCCAAATGACAATGGGAAAGCACAATCTCTAGTTCCTTGTTGACACTGTGGCAGTATATTCAGCGGTAACCAGTGCAAACCACCCCACCCAACCAACATGTCGACATAATTGGACAACAGGAAAAGCTTCCCAGCAGGTGTTTTTCAACCCCCTGCAAATGCACTCTAGGGGGAAGAGAAGTTATTCACCAATTCTTATTTATGTCAGACTATCCAGTTCTACTGCTGGGTTGGGACCTCCTCAGCAAACTCAGAGCAACTATCACCTTTTCAGAAGAGGGTGAAATGAAGTTGTCAGTGCCAACCTCTCAGCTAATTTCCTTCCTACAAATGCCCCAAAAAGAAGAGTGGAGACTGTTTGAGGGGCAAAAAGGGTGTTTTATCAGCCCAGAGGTGGCATCCTGGTGGCCCACTGTATGGGCTGAGGACAGTCTACCTGAATTGGCCAAATTCCAGGCACCAGTAATTATTGAACATTGCCCTCATGCCTGACCAGTGGCAGTGCCCAATCCCCCAACTGGTCTTGGAGAAAATACAGCCCTACTTAAAGAGACTTCAACAGCACGGTATTATCAAGTTGTGTGAGTCCCAGTGGAACACTCTTCTTTTTCCAGTCAAAAAGCTGGGAACTGGTCAGTGCAAGACTGCAGGTCATGCCACAGTCACCCTACATAACACAGTGCCTAACCTGTACACTCTTCTAAGTTTGCTCCTGGCCACTGCAGCCTGGTTCACAGCCCGGACTTAAGAAATGCCTTCTTCAGTATCCGTCTGGCTCCTGTGAGCCAAGAACTTTTTGTCTTTAAATGGGAGGACCCAGAAACTGGAACTAAAAATCAGTTCACCTGGATTTGATTTCCCTAAGGGTTTAAATACTACCCCACTATTTTTAGAGAGGCACTGGCCTGTGACCTCAAGTCTTTCCCTTCCCGCATCTTGGCTGCACCCTCCTTCAGTATGTTGACCTTCTCCTCGCACACAAGACTCTTGAAGGCTGTGCCAAAGGAACAGGCCAGCTGCTCACCCTCCTAGAACACTGGTTACAAAATTTCTAAGAAAAAGGCCCAGGTCTGTCAACAAAAAGTAAAGTATGTGGGATTCATCATCTGGAGAGGAAAAAAATGTTGGGGCCAAGGAGAAAAGAGGCAGTCCAAGCTATCCCTGTACATGCCAACCAGAGAGCCCTCTGGGAATTTCTGGGAGTGGTAGGGTTCTATTGCATTTAGATTCCAAACTTTGCTGTTACAGCAAAACCTCTTTATGAATCCACAAAGGGGAGAGATAAAGACCCTTTGTGTGGGAGGAAAACAACAGGCCTCTCAAAAACTTAAAAGGCAACTGCTAACTGCCCCTGCCTTAGGGCTCCTAGACCTAGAAAAGTCTTTCACATTGTGTGTCTCAGAAAAAAGAAAACAGCAGTTGTGGTTCTGGTCCAGCAGATTGGGTCTTGATATATTGGCCAGTTGATTATTTCTCAAAACAACTGGACCACATCACTGCCGGATGGCCACCGTGCCTGTGGGCCCTTGTAGCAACTGCTCTTCTTGTCCTAGAAGCAGATAAGCTAACCTTAGGACAGAGACTACTGGTAAAAGTGCCCCATTCTGTAGTCTCACTCATAAACTCTAAAGCACCATTGGTTAACTAATGCCAGTTTTATAATATACCAAGGCTTACTGTGTGAAAATTCTCAAATACCGCTGGAGGTGGTGTATACTTTAAATCCAGCTTCTCTGCTGCCACTCAGCAATGAGCCACCAATGCATGACTGTAAAAAAGTGCTGGCACAAACCCACTCAGGAAGGCCAAACTTAAAAGACCAGTCTCTCCATGACCCAGACTTAAAAATATTTGTAGATAAGAGCAGCTCCACAAATCAGCAAGGAGAGTGACAAGCTGGGTGTGCTGTGGTAACGTTGGACAAGTTCTGAAGGAGGATTCCCTCCTGGCCGGTGCCTCAGCCCAAAAAGTTGACCTGAGTGCCCTCACCCAGGCACTTGAGTTAAGAAAAGGTCAGGTTGTCAATATCTATATTGACTCTAAGTATGCCTTCTTAACATTGCATGTCCATGGGGCTCTCTACAAGAAGAGACTGTTAAATTCTGGTGGACCGATACGTTTTAATTATAGTATGCACTCACACTGGATGAATAAAACCTTATCCTTGCCAGACAGAAAAGGCCTGTAAAGTAACCCATACTTTGTTCAGAAAAGTCATTCCTAGATATGGACTATCCTTGCATATAGGGTCAGACAATGAACCAGCCTTTGTCACAGTAGTCACCCATGACATGACAGGTGCCCTGGGCATCACCTGAAAGCTCCATTCTGCATATAGGCCACAGAGTTCAGGCATAGTAAAAAATAATAAATAATTAAAACTATGAAAAATGGGTTAGAAAAAAATATGTCAGGAAACCAAGCTAACTTGGGTTCAAGCCTTATCCTTAGTCCTGTTTAACATTAAACCCCTTCTGTCTGCAGGACATTTTTGTCCCTCTAAGGAAAACCCACTATATACATATATATATATATATATATATATATATATATATATATATATTACTGCATTTCAGTTACAGAGTTAACTGAGTTACAGAGGGTTTTTTGTTCACTCTTTCTGTCCTCCTGCATATACTATGATAATGTTGCTATTCAAGGTTGCTTGAAAGTTTGTTATTTTGATCAGTCCTAACTTAAATGTAAACATCTGAGAAAAACTGTGTCTCTTTAAAATCTAGATCTTCTTAAGACTTAAATAGATGATCTTAATTTGTTTCTTTTGTTGTAAAATAATGTCAATATAGAAGTTTATAAAAATTGTTTCAAAATGTAATGTTAAAAAAGAAGTTGTGAGCCAGGCGTGGTGGTGCACGCTTGTAATCCCAGTACTTTGGGAGGCAGAGACCGGAGGATCCGGGTTTGCAGCCAGCCTCAGCTATCTCTCTCTCTCTGTCTCTCTCTCTCTCTCCTTAGTGAGGCCCTCCACAACTTCGTGAGACCCGGTTTCAAAATAAAGTATAAAAAAATAGGTCCGGGGGTATAGCGCGGAGGTAGAACGCCCCTGTGTTCAATCCCTGGAACCTCAAAAAAAAAAAAAGAAGTTGTGGCAAAAGGGAATCAGTGTGTAGGAAGAAGAGAGATGTAAAAAAAGTACATGAGTATGAAAAGTTTTGGTTAAGAAAATAAAAAGAAAAGGTAATATTTTGGAGATAAGAGCGCATCCTGTATGCTAAAGTTTATCCTAAGATTGTCCCAAATGGAAAGGAAAGACTAGGATAAAATCATAACGTTCAAAGCAAGTTGCAGAAGGTTTAAGTAGGTCACAAAATATTTATGGAAGATAAAGCTTATAAAAAAATTTACAGAAAAAGCTCCAAGCGCCTTACCTAAGGAACGGCAGTGGCGCCATCTTGGCTGGACCGCGCCAGCCGCTAAAGGCATTGCGGTTTCCACACACCACCAGCAGAGAAGCCAGAGATCTGTTGTAAGTTCAATTGCAGATCAGCAGAGACAAAAGCAAGCAGCGGCTTGCTCCACACTCAAGAGAGACCAAATGGTGGCGGCAACAGCAGCTGCAGTGGCGCCATCTTAGCAGGACTTTACCGGTGGCTACCAGCATTGTGGCTTCTATACAACACCAACAGAGATGCCAGCAACTTGTTGTGAATCCAGCAGCTGCAGAATACCAGCAGTGAAGGCAAGCAGCAACTTGCTCCACGCATGACACAGACCCAAACTGCTGCATTGGCAGAAGCAGCAGTGGCGCCATCTTGGTCAGACCACACTGAAGGCTATCAGCATTGTGACTTCTGCAGGCCTCCAACAAAGAAACCAAGGAGCTCTTCTAAAACAAGAACTACAGAGCATCAGTGACAAAAGCGAGCAGCAGTTCAATCCACACTCGGCAGAGTCCCCAGTGCCTGGAGGCCTGACCAGAACCTACAACAGTGACTGAGCCAACCCCTTCCCCCAGAGATTAAGAGCAGCTCTCAACAAGACCACAAGTAAACAAGCCACCCCAGGGGGAGACCACCCAGTGCTGGCATAGGGACTCTAGGGGTCTGAGACTGTGCAGATTGCCCTGGCGGAGGTGGGAGTGGGGTCTGCTGTCAGATGTGGTAGACGTGTGGATAAGCAGAAAGTCCCTGGCGACATTTGGGTGGGACAGATCTGCAGCCTGCGGGTTATAGTGCTCTTATAGAGTCCCCGGAGATTGCCACAGGACATACAGCTGTGGTACCTGGGGAAAATTAGACCAAACCAGCCCTCTCTGGAAAATATGGAGTTCCGTGTTTGCACAGAATTCACAGAATTGGGTCAAAGCAACACCTGCTGCTTCTGGAGGCAAAGAGAGACACAAGCCTGGGGCCCCCTGCTGGCGACACCTGCCATAGATGTAGCCAGAGACAGACATAGGGAAAGACCAAGTGGAGAACGCAGAGATCCACAGTTGCAGTGAGAGAGGCAATAGCAGCACTGGTCATTTGCACAGGTAGTGAGAGGCACCAGGCAAAGGTCGCAATCACTGAAGGAGACCAAGAATTGGGCCTGCAAATGCACATTATACCGAGCAAGTGAGAATAACCATTCAGTAAAGGCTATTCACCTTTAAGACTCACCTAGTAGCAACTATCTACCTCCAGGATAAAAAACTATAAAGGGAGAGAGATTAGACATAGGAAACCTTCAGAGTGAGAGAGAGAGAGAACTATCAAAAGCAACAAAGGTATAAACATAAGAAACCTGAAATCATGAAAAGGAAGAATAGCAAAGAAACAATGAGCCCCCACAATCCCACAACAACAGAACCTACCAACTCAGAAGTGAAAAGATTGCCAGAAGGACAATTCAGAACTTCAATAGAGGAATTGATACAGGATTTCCGAAAAGAATGCAGAGAGAGCCTGAAAGAATTAAAGGATCAAATAAGCAAAGAATCTGACACCCTGAACAGGAATCAAAAAGGAGCTCTGAAGGAAGTGAAGGATGCAATACTTGTAATGAAAGCATCAATACAGACCATCAGCAATAGACTAGACCACATGGAAAACAGAATATCACTCTTAGAAGATGACCTCTCCAAAAATGAACACATAGTATATAAATTAGAAAAAACAATTCAACAGTATGAATTGGACATTGAAGAGATCTCAGCCAGTCTTAACAGAACAAACCTAAGAATAATAGGCATAAGAGAGGGAAGAGAAGCTGAAACCAAAGGAATCAATAATCTATTCAGAGAAGTAATAGAAAAGTTTCCAAACATAGAAAGAGAGGACAATACACAGGTACAGGAAACATATAGAACCCCCAATAGACAGGATCAGAGAAGAGGTTCACCATGCCACATAATAATCAAACTGATTAATGTGGAGACCAAAGAGAGAATCTTAAAGACAACAAGAGTAAAAGACCAAGGAACATTCATAGGCAAACCAATAAGAATCCAGGAGGGCCTGGAGCAACATAATCTACTCTCTGGAAGAAAACAACTTCCAGCCAAGATTTATCTACCCAGCAAAGATATCTATCAAATTTGAATGGGAAATAAAAACCTTCTATGACAAACAAAAGCTGAAAGACTTTGTCTTCCAAACCACCACTAGAGAAAATGCTCAAAGAGATTAATTACAAAGAAGAAATAATAAGGAAACAACAAAACCAGAAAAACAGTGATTTCAATCAAACAAACAACTAGGTAAAGAACAAACATTACCTCAAACAAAAAGTAAATCTCAAAATGTTAGGAATGAAAACCCATCTCTCAATAATCACGCTGAATATAAATGGCCTCAACTCCCCAGTCAAAAGACATAAGGTGGCAAAATGGATTAAAAATCACAATCCAGGCCATGCGTGGTGGCACACGCTTGTAATCCCAGTACGTTGGGAGGCGGAGACTGGAGGATCCGGGTTCACGGCCAGCCTTAGCTCTCTCTCTCTCTCTCTCTCTCTCTCTCTGTCTCTCTCTACCTAGTGAGGCCCTCCGCAACTTCATGAGACCTGGTTTCAAAATAAAGTATAAAAAATAGGGCTGGGGGCATTGCGCGGAGGTAGATCACCCCTGTGTTCAATCCCTGCTATGACACACAAAAAAATCACAATCCATCTATATGCTGCCTGCAAGAAATACACCTTACAAGTAAAGATATGCACCAACTAAAAGTGAAGTGATGGAGCAAGGTAATTCATGCTAACAGAACTTGAAAACATGCAGGAGTAGTAATTATGATATCAGACAAATTAGACTTCAAACCAAAACTTATCAGAAAAGACAAAGAAGGTAATTTCTTACTGGTAAAAGGAACAATCCAGCAAGAGGATATAACAATAGTCAACATTTATGCCCCAAGCATAGGTGCAAACACTTTCTTAAAAGAAAGTCTTTGCAACATTAAATCACACATAGATTCTAATACAATACTAGATCGATCTTCAAGACAAAAGGTCAGTAAGTTGCCTCAGACCTAAGGAACACCATAAACCAAATGGACCTAGTAGACACATACAGAACATTCCACCCAACTACAGCTGAATTTACATTTTTACGCAGCTGCTCATGGAACCTTCTCTAAAATAGACCATATCCTAGGCCACAAAGTGAGTACTAGCAAATTCAAAAAATGTGACATAATCCCCTGTGTCTTTTCAGACCATAATGGAATGAAACTAGAAATCAACTATAAGAAGACCCAGAGAAACCTCTTAAAAACATGGAGACTGAATACCACACTGCTGAATGAGGAATGGGTCAGAAAAGAAATAAGGGAAGAAATTAAGAAATTCCTAGAAACAATCGAAAACAGAGAAACCACATATCATAATCTCTCGGATACCCAGAAGGTAGTATTAAGAGGAAAATTCATAGCACTGAGTGCAGACATAAGAAGAACAGAAAATCACCAAATAAATAACCTAATTACCCACCTCAAAGCCCTTGAAAAATAGAAACAGTCTAACCCCAAAGCCAGTAGAAGACAGGAAATTCTTAAAATCAGAGCAGAAATCACCAAAGTAGAGAATAAAAAAAAATACAAAAAAATCAACAAAACCAAAAACTGTTCCTTGAAAAAATACACAAGATAGATAAACCAATAGCCAACCTAACCAAAAGAAAGAATCAACCCAAATTACTAAAATAAGAGATGAAAAAGCTGATATTACCACCAACAGCATGGAAATCCAGAGGATTATCAGAAACTACTATGAAAAACTATACTATAACAAAATGTAAAACCTAGAAGAAATTGACAAATTTCTAGACACGTAGAATCTTCCAAAGATGAATCAAAAAGATATAGGAAATTTACATCGACCAATAGCAATTAAAGAGACTGAAGCAGCAATATGGAGCATACCATCAAAGAAAAGCCCAGGTCCAGATGGTTTCCCAGGTGAATTTTATAAAACCTTTGCAGAAGAACTAATCCCAATACTCCTCAATCTATTCTGTGAAATAGAAAGAAACGGGACTCTCCAAAACAATCTATGAAGCCAAAATCACTATAATACCAAAACTAAATAAAGATAACTAAAGAAAAGAAAACTACAGACCTATATCATTGATGAACTTAGACGGAAAACTTCTAAAGAAAATACTAGCAATGCCCATTCAAAACCACATCACGAAAATCATACATCATGACCAAGTCGGGTTCATCCCAGGGATGCAAGGCTGGCTCAACATATGAAAAATAGTCCATGTAATCCACCACATAAACAGAACTAAAGACAAAAATCACATGATCATTTCAATAGATGCTGAAAAAGCATTTGACAAAATCCAACACCCATTCATGATAAGAACACTGCAGAAAATCGGAATAGAAGGACTATACCTCAACATCATAAAGGCAATATACAATAGGCCCACAGTCAACATCATACTGAATGGGTAAAACTTCGAGGGTTCCCCTTAAAAACTGGAACAAGAAAAGGATGTCCGCTGTCACCACTCCTTTTCAATATAATATTTGAGACTCTAGCCAGAGAAATAAGACAAGAGAAGGAAATAAAAGGAGTACAAATAGGAAAAAAGGAACTGAAACTATCTGTATTTGCAGATGACATGATAGTATACTTAGAAGATCCAACAAACTCAACTAAAAGGCTCATAGAACTGATCAACAAATTCAGCAAAGTGTCTTGATACAAAATCAATCTTAAAAAATCAGAAGCTTTTCTGTATGCCAACCATAAATCCACTGAAAAAGAAATCCAGAAGATGTTTCCACTCAAGATATCCCCCAAAACAATAAAATACTTGGGAATAAACCTAACCAAGGAGGTAAAAGACCTCTACGAGGAAAATTTTAAGACATTGGAAAAAAAATTGAAGAAGATCTTAGAAGATAGAAAGATCTCCCGTGCCCTTTGGTAGGCAGAATAAATATCAAAATGGCCATTCTCCCAAAAGTGCTCTACAGATTCAATGCAATACCCATTAAATTACCAAAGGCATTCTTCACTGACATAGAAAAATCTGTCCTTAAATTCATTTGGAACAACAAAAACCCCGTAATAGCCAAAGTAGTTCTCAGCAACAAGAACTATGCAGGAGGCATCACAATACCTGACTTCAAACTATACTACAAAGCCATAGTAATAAAAGCAGCATGGTATTGGCACAAAAGCTGACACATAGACCAATGGAGCAGAATAGAAGACCCCGAAACAAACCCACATACCTACAGCCAATTAATTTTTGACAAAGGGGCTAAAAACATCCACTGGAAAAAAGATAGCCTCTTTAACAAATGGTGCTGGCAAAACTGGCTAACCATATGCAGAAATATAGAAATAAACCCCACTTTCTCACCTTATACAAGAGTCAATTCAAGATGGGTCAAAGACCTAGAAATCAGACCAGAGATCTTGCAGCTACTCGAAAAGGGCATAGCCCCAACACTTCAACACATAGGCACAGGTAAAGACTTCCTCAACAAGAACCCAAAGGCACAGAAAATTAAAATGAGGATCAATACGTGGGATTGCATTAAACTGAAGAGCTTTTGTGCAGCAAAGGAAACAATCAAGAACCTCAACAGAGAGCAGACAGAATGGGAGAAGATTTTTGCCAGCTACTCCTCTGATAAAGGTTTCATATCTAGAATATACAAAGAACTTAAAAAAATCACCACTAAAAAAGCCAATAATCCAATCAAAAAATGGGCAAGTGAACTAAATAGACACTTCACAGAAGAAGAAACACTAATGGCCAATAAATGCATGAAAAAATGTTCAACATCATTAGTAATCAGAGAGATGCAAATCAAAACTACCCTGAGATTTCACCTAACCCTAATTAGAATGGCAATCATTAAAAACACAAATAACAACAAATGCTGGTGAGGATGTGGAGAAGTAGGAACTAGTACACTGTTGGTGGGATTGCAAATTAGTTCAACCACTTTGGAAATCCGTGTGGAGGATCCTCAGAAGAATGAGAATGAACCCACCATATGACCCAGCAATACCACTTCTAGGCATCTACCCAAAAGAACTGAAACCAAACTACCAGGCTAATGCATGTGTATCTATGTTTATAGCAGCACAATTTACTATTGCCAAACTTTGGAACCAGCCAAGGTGTCTATCAACAGATAAGGGATCTCAAACCTTGGGATATGTATACAATGGAATTTTACGCAGCCGTAAAGAAGTGCAAAATCACATCATTTGCAGGGAAATGGAGGGCACTGGAGAACATTATGCTAAGTGATATTATTCAGTCACAAAGAGTTAAAAGTTGGATGTTCTCCCTAATATGTGGAAGCTAGGGAGAATGGGACTTAGAAGGGACCCCAGACAAAGAAGGAGAAAACTTTAGTTGAGCAAAGAAGGGGACCTAACTGAGGGAGACAGGAGGGCAGAAGAGAGAAATACACTAATGCACATGATGTGTACACACAAACTTATCAGTCAATCACTATGCTGAGCACAGAAAGGAGGGAAGGGGGAGGGAATAGGGTGGGATTTCAGGTAGGGCTATATAAGCAATGTGTGTATGCATGCTTCTGATACCCTGACAGCTATCAAAATGTATAACTATAATGCACCAATAAATATCATAAATTAAAAAATTTACATGCATGTTAAAGATGGTTACATTTAAAAATATTTAACAAGGTTTACAGTGAGGTTCTATTAAGATAACTTCCTTTGTTTTCTACTGTCTCTTTTACTGGGCCCTAAATTCTAAATTTCACTTTAAAAGTAAGTTAACTTTTGTGTAGCAATAATGTTATATTTGTGTTTCCTAAATGTTAAAAATGCATAAACTTATAAAAAGCTAGGTAAGCAGGGCGTGGTGGCGCACGCTTGTAATCCCAGTACTTTGGGAGGCGGAGACCGGAGGATCCGGGTTCGCGCCCCACCTCAGCGTGCATGCGCACGCGCACGCGCACGATCGATCGATCTCTCTCTCTCTCTCTCTCTCTCTCTCTACCTAGTGAGACCCTCCACAACTTAGTGAGACCCGGTTTCAAAAATAAAGCATTAAAAAAAATAGGGCCGGGGGTGTAGCGCAGAGGTAGAATGCCCCTGCGTTCAATCCCCGGTACTGCAAAAAAAAAAAATAAATAAATAAAATAAAAAAATAAAAAGCTAGGTAAAGTCACACATGACTTATATAAATGGATATTAGAGAAAACACCAGTTTAGCTACCTCAGTCAATCCTTACAAGCCTAAAAACCTAGTTTGAGTCAAAGGCTGAAATAAGGCTCCCCTCAAAGCAAAACAGAGAGGGCCTTTCACTGTTATTCTTGCCACCCTAACAGCAGTAAAAGTTGAGGATATTGCTAACTGGATCCATCAAATCCACATGAAGCTGGCAGTCTGGGAGCCAAGAGCTTTATAGACAACTCACTAAACAGTTCAGGAGAAACCTGGAGAGCCAAACAAACTGATAGTGAAAAAGACGACTCGCCCTGCCCCAGTCACACCTGGAAACTGACAGGCTGAAGCAAAACGGCAGACTGAGGAGTACCACATCTCATGCCACAAAATTGGATTCTAAGTTTTTTGTCATAAGTGCTTTAAGACTAACTTTATTAGTGGGATTTATGGTAGTCTTAATTTTAGCACTTAGATGTCTATAAAATTTGACTTTGCATTGCTAGGATAAAGAAACAATTGACAGTTTTCATCCTGTAAACAAACAAACAAACAAACAACAAATAGAGTTGTTGCAGCTAGCCTCTGCAATTTTCACCATTAATGTAATCAAAATTAGCAATCTTGTTGTTGTTAAATTTGATGCATGTCAGGTTATATCTTATGGTAGCCTGAAAATCAACGACAACTTACCCAGGCTGATCCAGGGGAGTTGGCGTTCCAGATGAGTTCAAGGTAAGAGACCAAATAGCTGCAGCTTTTGAGTCTCTTTTCTGGTGGGTCAAAATAAATAAAAATATAGATTGGATAAATTACATCTACTATGATCAGCAAAGATTTGTCAATTATACCCAGGATGCAATCAAAGAAAATTGCTAACAATTAGGCCCACCAGTCAGATGGCCAAGAAAAACAAAATAGCTTTGGATATGTACGGGCAGAAAAAGGAGATGTGTGTAATGCTGGGGGGTAAATGCTGCACTTTTATACTGAATAACACTGCCCCTAATGGAATCATTACCTGAACCTTAAAGAAATTGACCACCCTGGATAATAAATTGGCAGAAAACCCTTGAGTTGACAACCCTTTCAGCAATATGCCCCCAAAATAGTTTGGAGACTAGAAAACTTTATTAGTCTCAGTCATAACCTCTTTAATAGCTGCAACAGGAGTTTTCATCCTGGTTGGATGCTGTCTCATACCATGTGTCAAGGGATTAGTAATAGAAACCTCAATAGCTAAAAGGGACCCACTCTCATATGACACCTTTATGGCTCTGACTAAAAGTAACCTAAAAAAGTGAGAACTTCTCATTAAACATTTTGAGAAGTCTCAAAAGGGGGAAAATGAGGCAGGAGCTCCACTGTAACCTTGCAACTACTCTTGACTAGAAGCCCAGAAATAAGATTAAAAAAGAAAGCTTCTTCACAGCCCCCTCAGATGTTATCAAGCAGAGCTTCCACAGGCAGCCTAATGAGATAAGGTACAGAATTGACAAAAGAAGAAAAAAACATATACTAACTAATTGCCATTCTGCTTTTGTATCTTGCTTACACTAGGTGAAGCAAATGTCACTCTTACCCCTCTCCTCCACAATTAGGTGAGAAAATGTATAAAGAACTTGTAAGTTCAGTGCTTAGGGCTCAGTCCTGAAGCTTTGCTTTGTGAGCCTTCACTAGTGAATAAAGTAACCTGCTTTTCTATCTCTTGTCTCTGTCTTTTATCTCCTGGGACTGAGTTTCCTACAACACAAGTATTAGACTTATGGGAAAGAGTCAGGAGTATTTGTCCCTGTAGTACGGCCTTCCCCAGATACACCTTCCTGTCCAATGGGCAGGGAGCTATAGCCAGCCATAATGTCCACAAACCCAGAGGTAGCCACCTGGGAGGAAATTAGCAGGCTTGGTCCATTTTAGTTTCTGCTCATCTCATCACCTGTTGGTATCCGGTAAATGAATGACATTTTGACATAGATTTTTGGGCAATCATCCAACAATTCAATTAGCTACAGACCAGTTAACCTGCCCTATACAAAAAGGTGCTCTGCTTACAAGCTCTATGTGTTCCCCTGTTAGCCAGCCCCACCCATTTTCTATAGCATATTACAACAAGGGGGGTATTATTATGATCTCAATGCAACAGGTGCTCTATAATGTAGCATTGCTCATCCCATTCTGGGCTGATGTGGTTCCATGTTTTTAAGGTAGTCCAGTTGTCTGCAGTAGTGGGAGAAATTCACCATGGGAGAACTTTAACTGCTTCCACTGGTAGTTTGGTGCAGACCCAGCAATGGGAGGTGTTGTGCAGTCTTGCAAAGGTATGTCCTCAGGAAAGCAGGCTATTCCCTGCCATTAATCTAGATGGTAGGACAGAGCAGAAAGAGACCAACATAGGTAAGTTATTTCCTTCTGGAAGGATGCAGGTGACATGCCTGTCTAA
Source organism: Glis glis (assembly GCA_004027185.1). Taxonomy (NCBI): domain Eukaryota; kingdom Metazoa; phylum Chordata; class Mammalia; order Rodentia; family Gliridae; genus Glis; species Glis glis. Next base: position 48,212 of record PVJS01004161.1, read on the forward strand.
GAGAGAACAGTAGTCAGAAGAACGGCCCCCCCAGGATGATGTACCACACCAACACACGCTGAGTAGGAGGTAAAGAGTTGGGGACATCTTCCATAGAATACAAGGGAATAGGTCATAGTCTTATGACTTGTGTACCTTTCAAAATTGTGCCTTCCACCCGTGGGGAAATTATGACCCATACTGGGCAGGGACAGGCAGCTATCCAAGGGTCCAGTTGTAACTGGGCCTTCTCTCCCAGGCCCTGTGGGTCCAAGAGTGCAACCCATGGCTTCTGAGAAGCCTGCACACATCAGGGCTACTCCAAGACAGCTTGCCATCCTGGGGCCAAGGATTTAGGTGTAGGGAGTAAGAGGGCTCCTCCTCTCACCTCTGGTCACAACCGGGATTCCTTAAAGCTTCCTGTTACCTTCAAAGTGTGGGGCATTCCTGCTATTATATAATCTAAGGGGGCCTGCCCAATGCAGCAAGGTTGCTCACTGAAAAGCTGCACTGCCGCAGGCACTTGTGCCCACCACCTCTTCCAGTGGGGGTCAAGGCCTTAAGCTTCTCTTGTAGGAATCCATCAAAACACTCAGGGACCAGTAGGGAACATGCAACTGCCACTGTATGCCATTGTCCTCAGCCCAGGTCTGTACCTCTTGGTCTGTAAAATGAGTGCCTCTGTCACTTGCCACTACCAAGGGCTGACCACAGGCCACTGACAGTTCTTCAAGGGCAGCTACAGTATGTTTCTGGTCAGCCTGTACCATAGGATAAGCAAAAACCAAGTCTGTAGCTGTATCTACACATCTCTGGATGTATTGGAAACCTTGGTCTGTTGGCAGTGGCCCAATATAGTCAACCTGCCATTCCTGTAAAGGTTGAGTACCTCAGGGAACTGTCCCAGGGTTGTAGGAACCTTATATCACTGTGGGTGGTGTTCTGCACACCAAGGACACTGTGGTACAATGTCTTGAACTTGAGTATGGGTAAGAGGCAATTCCCACCACTGGGCTATGAGTCCCATGGTGTGGGTGCCTACATGTCTCAACTTCTTATGTAATCACAGTGCTACCAACAAGGGCTCCAGGGGTAGTCGAAGAGCCCGAACTTGTGCTAAAGTGTCAGCAGCATCATTACTGGGGGCCTGTAAAGCCTAAACCCTGGATATGTATAATAGCTCCTTCCTGGAGTCCCCATTTCCACAGGTCCTCCCATATATCCTTGCCCCACAATGGGCACTGCCAAATCAACCAGTGTTGTGCTGCCCATCGGGACATCCACAAGGTTGGTCCCTGGTAGATTGCCCAGCTGTCTGTACAGATATGCAATCCCCAGACTCCTTCATGAAAACTAACCAGACCACCTAGAGCTCAGCCCATTGGCTAGAGCATCTGGCACCAGTTTTATACCAAAAGGTTTCCATGGTTGGCTGTAAAGCCACAGTTGCCCACATGGGTGGCTGCCCATGACAGGAGCCATCACAATTTCGTGGGTATTAGGGAATTCCTTTCCTCATAGAGACTTTGGGCATGTTCCACTTCCGTGGGTTCTGAGGAAGCTGTCACTTGGAAATATATTGGCCTAAGAAGATTATGTAGGTCTTCAGACAAAGGGTTACTAGAAAACTGTGCTTGTTGATCTAAGTATGTGCCCCACTTAGGGTGGGCATTTGTGCTACCCCTGTCCAGTGGTCACAAGTCTAAGTACCTGCCCCACTTGGTCAGAATGGGTGTTTGTGCTACTGACCCAGTACCTGATATGGGTTCACAAGCAAAGAGGGCAGCATATACAGCCACTAACTGTTTTTCAATGAGAGAGTAATTTGCCTCTGCCCCTTTTCATAGCTGTGAGCCGAACCCAATTGGAATATAAATGTTTGCCAAAACCCCAAAAGACCTAGTTAAATCTGTAACTGTTTGACCATTTCCGGTCAAGGATAGGCTTTTTATCTTGTCTATCACTGCTTTGGGTATCACCTTTGTCTTACCCAACCATTCAACTCCCAAGAATTTGACAGAGTACCCAGATTCCTGGACCTTGTCCTTGTTGACAGCCCATCCCCATTCCCGGAGAGCAGCTTGGAGGCCGCACATAGCTTCTAACTCTGCAAGGGAGTCAGAGGTTAGCATAATATCATCAATATAATGGAACAACTGTAGAGCCTCAAGCTTCTGCCAGGAGGCCAAATCCTGAGCCACCAGACCATGCTACAAGGTGGGACTATGCAAGTATTCTTGGGGCAAAACCAAAAAAGTCCATTAGTGCCCTTCCTAGGTACAAACAAATTGTTCTTGTCTTTCTGGATAATGTCAGTGAAAAAAAAAAAGGCATTTCCCAAGTCTACAATGCAATGGGACTGTCCCAGTTCATGCGACAGACGATCCCTCAGTTCTGAATGCTGAGTACCGCTGCATGCAAGGGCAGTGTCACCCTGTTTTGCTGATAATCCAGTGTCATGCACCAGGAACCATCAGGTTTTCACACTGGCCACACGTGAGAGTTAAATGGGCTATGAGTAGGGTGGAATACACTTGCCTCTTCTAGTTTCAGTATTGTTTGCCCAATTTCCTCATGCCCTCCTGGTAACTTGTACTGCCATACATTTATTCTCTTCGTGGCTTGGGTATTGTAAGGGAACATGATGGGGATGTCCTGTAGTGATAGTCTTTACCACACGCACCCATAGCAGGAATTATCCCACAGTTGTCTGCACAGTCACTCCCTGCAATGCCCCCAGGATGTATTCAGCTATGGGAGATATATACATGTCATATTGCTTAGGAGGCAGATGTCCTATTCTCAAAGTCACTGGGGCACGTTGAACTGTAATGATATAGCCAGCATAACCTTCTATGACAGCCCTAGGTCTGGTAAACTTGTCCAGGTTGCCAAAGAAGAGGGTACTGCCTGCTCCTGTATCAACTAGTGCCAGGATGTGTTACACATTGCAGGGGGACCAGTAAATAGTTTCACATGTGGCCTCAGGTTAGCCAGTTTCCCTGCTAACAGAGTACCCTGGCCTACTCTCTTGTCTGGGAGAAAGTCAGCCACACATATCTCTTGGGCTATTCCCTTGACCTTTTTTGGAGGTCGAACTTGCATAGCCTAGGGCTGGTGCACTGGTCCCCCTGTCCAGGCCGAGCTGGCCTCTGCACCCCTAGAGTCTGTGCCTCTACCACTGCATCCAGGAGGAGGTCTGGGGCCCAGGATGGCTGGCATTGTTGGTGGCAGGGCTGGTGGTCACCATGCTGACAGTTGGGGCCTTGGCGCTGCACATCTTGCTGCCAGCTGGTGCGGCTGCTCCAGACTGTTGGTGTGCACCCACTGCTCAGCTCATCGCTGGCCCATTTTGGGAAGGTGGAGGGAGGGGGCTGCGCAGCACAGGTGCCCACCAGCACAGGCAGCAGGGCCATGCTGCCTTGAACTCCAGCCCGAGCCCCGCTGCCATCTGCGTTCTGCCTGGTCCATGGAGCTGCGATGTGCACTGGAGCATGTTGCTTCAGCACTTTTTTTTTTTTTTTTTTTTTGCGGTACTGGGGATTGAACCCAGGGGCATTCTACCTCTGAGCTACACCCCCAGCCCTATTTTTTTGTTCTTTATTTTGAAACAGGGTCTCACTAAGTTGCAGAGAGCCTCACTAAGTAGATGAGACTGACCATGAACTTGTGATCATCCTGTCTCAGCCTCCCAAGAACTGGGATTACAAGAGTGCGCCACCATGCCAGGCTGGCTTCAGCACTTCTAAAGCCTTCTGAACTTCTTCTGGCTGGGGACTTGCATCATCTCAATCTTCTGGTGGGGTCCACGCCATCAGATAGGCTGCTACTGGTTACCACAGGGAGGCTCGGGGGCCTTATCTCCTCCGCCTTGGGTTGTTCCTCTTAGGGCTGCTGCTCCAGATGTGTGTTGGAGCACTCACTTAATCCTGCTGACTATGCCAACTGTCAGGGGCCAGCTGTGGTTGCAGGGGAAGTTTTGGTGGTGAGAACCCCAGAGAGAAGAAAGTATGTGGAGTCACCATCAGGAGAACAACAACAGCAGCTATATTCTAAAGACCTGTCCCTTATATAGGATTCTGGGCAAAATGGCACACATCCACAGCAGTGTGACGTTTGCTTGCATATTGCGTTTTGCCTAGTCATACTTTGATAACTATATACACATCTGCAGCTGCGTGGGATGACCTGCGGAGTCATGCTTATATAACTAATCGCTCATCTGCATCTCTGTGGAATGACCACACATCTGCAGGTACACAGAGTAAGTAGCCTTACTGCTGGCCTACTTCTTCTGGGCTCCACATAAGTAAAATATTTAGTCTGAGATGTGTGTGTGTGTGGAGTCTAATAGTTAATAAAGGCTCTTTCATAGTAGTGGTAGCTGTGGTTGGCAAGAATAAGAGAAAGATTCAATGAATAGATTCTAAAGGAAGGGAACCTTTGAGTTAACAAATATAGCAAGAATAAATGGAGAAGTGTAAGTGAGTCTAGCATTCAGGAAGGTAGTAGGGAGACAGGATTGGCCGACAAATTTTGGGCAAAGTAGACATATTGTTAGGTGTCTTGAGATGAGTCAAAATATGGAAATCTGTGGAGTCTAACCAAAATATTTTTATCTTAGAACTAATAGAAATAAGTACATAAGCTCCTGATCAGGGAAGTAGAACAATGAAAGACATGTTTTAGAAAGATTAAGGTCTACTGGGCATGGTGGCACATGCCTGTAATCCCAGTATTTGGAAGGCTGAGACAGGAGGATGTATCTCAGGTTCAAGACCAGCCTTAGCAATTTACTGAGACCGTCAGCAACTTAGTGGAATCTTGTCCAAAAAAAAAAAAAAGGGAATAGAGGTGTAGTTTGGAGGTACCTCTGAGTTCAATCCTTAGTACCAAAAAATATATGCTATTTGTAACTTGAAATATATAGGTGTCAATGGAAAATGCAATCAATAATTTTTGTAACCACTTCCTGGCACTCTCTGTCCTGCATGCTTTAAATATTTATCTTAACTGAAAAGTGATAAAGCAACAGAGTGATTATGTGTGTGTAAAGTGCACTAGCCTTCCACTATCATGGGCAAAATTAAAACTTAGATTCACAAATATGGTCTTTTGTCTTGTCAGATATGGTTCAGTGTTTTCTGAAATTGCTCTGCTATGCTGAAAACTGTATTGAATTATACCTATTTTTCTTTATAGCAAACATATTACCTACTCGCCTCCCATACTTTTGAGGACATTTAATATGTGATTTTTTTAGTATGTGAGTCCACATTTCATGTCTATAATCACATGTATGCATATATGTATATAAATACAATGAAGAAAAATGTTTATATAGTACATTACATGTTTAAAAGTTGTCAACGGAGCCGGGTGTGGTGGCGCACACTTGTAATCCCGGTACTTTGGGAGGCGGAGACCAGAGGATCCAGGTTCGCGGCCAGCCTCAGCTCTCTCTCTCTCTCTCTCTCTCTCTCCCTCTCTCTCTCTCCTTGGTGAGGCCCTCCGCAACTTTGTGAGACCTGGTTTCAAAATAAAGTATAAAAAATAGGGCCGGGGGCGTAGCGTGGAGGTAGAACGCCACTGCGTTCAATCCCCAGTACCGCAAAAAAAAAAAAAGTTGTCAACAGTATAAAGTTATATGATTCAGCTGGTAAGCACCTGCCCACTTTCTTTCCAGTGCCAGGGAGTGGCACTTTCTTTCCTTGTGCATGCTAGGAAAGCACTCTACCACCGAGCTACATCCCCAGTCCTGCCATCTGCTGATTGGTAAATGTAACAGTCCATATATCCATTGTAGACAGTTAATAGATGATTGATTGGATTTTGTTAGCATATAATAGTGGTTTTTTTGTGGTGCTGGGGATTGAACCCAGGCCTCACACATGCTAGACACATATGGTCTACCACCATCCTGTAATAGTACTTTTTGCATAAGAAGTACTTAATAATGAGAGTGATAGAAGAGAATAGAATGACAAAGTGTCATACTGGACATACATGTGCTTGGCTCTCTTCCTCCAATCATTTCCTATGCTCTTTTAAGATATTTGGGAGAAATTCATAATCATAGCACCTGAATGTTCCACTCCAATTTTTTTGGCCGTTTTAAAGAAAGCTAATATAACTTTGGCCTTTGTTAGTATTTTTATTCAGAGAATATGTACATATTTTGCTTTATGTCTTCTAAGAACATTGCAAGAGATGTGAGATATCAAGAAAATGTCCTTGATAGTATAAGCTGTTACACATTGGGATAAGTAATAAGGGAAGGACAGAGGCCTTTAAAATGAGATTAATCATCTTAATTATATAGCATAAAAGCAACACTAGAAATGTCACTCAACATCATACCAGTGGTCCACCTGATACTTTTTCTCAAACATAAATTTCTAGAATGTAGTAGTTTCCTTCCCCAGTGTTCACATTAAAAGAATATAACTCAAGTACTAAGTTTTACTTTAATATTTTCCTGAGAAATGAGTTTAGTGTGCCTTAAATCTATTCATCTCTTTACCTACTTACTACAGCATCTTTTAAGATGTAAGAAGAATTTCCTTTATTCTGTTTACTATCTAAGCCATTCACACTTTATGAGAAAGTCCATCATTAACGAGTCATTCAGTTATTCATATATCTGACCAATTTAATTTGAAACAACATTAGAATGTACAATATTGAAGAAATTGAGTTAGGCATTGTATGAACTCAAAAGTATGCCTTTTCAATTTGATCATCAATTAAGAGCTGCCTTCAGTTGTGAGAACTGAGACCTACATACCAGTATGAAACATTTTCATCTTATTCCTCAAACTTCATTATCCTCTCTTCTATTCTTCTAAAACTTCTTATCATACAGTGTTTATTTAGAGTAATGTGAATTATAAGAGTTTTAGATATTGTATTCCTCCAGAGTATTTTTAACTGTTAAAGATCAGGGATTTTCCTATTTATTTTTGTACTACATATCACTGTCTTATATATATATATATATATTAGTTATTTACAACTTATCAACTGGTAACAAATTTAATTTATGTGTCAAATTAAATATTTGGGTGTCATCCTAAATAAACTTAATTTTGTTATTTACTTTCATAAATAACATAACAAGGGAAGTCTTAGAGAATGGCCCACTTGAGGTCTACCTGAAGTAAAGTGAAAATTATCCCTGTGGGTTTTGTTGAAAGTCGAGAATTGACTCTACATATGCATATTTCCTATTTTCTTGATCATTTTAAACATTTGCCATTGTATGGAAGTTTCTGACTATAGGTGTTCGTTGTGCTTGCTAATTCCTTTTACCACATTTTCTTCAGTCTTCTTCAATTTTTGACATTTTCTTTGCTCACAAATAGGTACTGAGCTCTCTTACAGAAAAACAAGAACCTCAATCCCCGGTACCACAAAAAAAAAAAAAAAGAAAAGAAAAACAAGAACCCATTTTTGTCTTGATTTTAATTTACTTTTATCTTCATATATTTTTAACTGGTGTTCGCCAGCTGTTCTGGTTATTTTCTGTTTGCTCTAGATCAACTCTTCATGGCTCTCTACCATGCATGTATCACATTGGTGGGATTCCCAGGCTACAGAAGTCCCTCAGATTTGGCTAATAGGAAATTGGAGAAAAGACAGAAAATGAGAGTGAAGTATTCATTCTCCCAACTGCATCCTTGAGAGGTCAATTAGGCTAGCATGATTCCATGACAAAAGATCACTGTTTCTTTCAAGACAATTTGGTATTTGTGACTTCCATCTAGATAACTGTTCTCTTAGTCTTTCAGGTTTTGGAGTGGTGAGAGTATAGCTGTGCTTTTCCAAAATCTATTTCCATAGTTATTGTCTTTGTAAATAAATCCTTCTAATTACACATGGGATCCTACTGTGCATATTTTCTCAACATGCATTCTTTTCTTACCTCTTTGTAATCTGCGTTACATTTTCATTTCTTTTTAGAAAAAAATGATTTATTGCTACTGGCCAAGTAGGACAGAGACTTCCTGACAAACCTATCATAAGTTGAAAGTATGTCAAAATGCATTTGATTGCATGGCTGACTATAGTTGCAGCTTACTCAAAATTCAAAGTGTGGTTTCTAGTGAATGTGCATTGCTTTTGTACCATCATAAAGTAAAAAAAAATCCTAAATTCGATGATTGTAAGTCAGGGACCATCTGTTTCTATGAGATCATATTCCTTAAAACTTAACACTTGGCTATAACTTAAATTACTTAGATGGACCCATGGAGAAATTAGTAACTTTACTACAATTTACATTAAATGTAAGGTAATTTTTGCCTAATGCTCTGACAAGATTTACAATTATAGATCGTTTATATATAAAACTTCAAAAATGTAAAATGATTATCATAGATATGATATAGGTGAGTTTCATTTGTTTCAATTTTATTGAAATCTGTTCAATTATATTGCATGTACTTATCAAATACTGTAACACTAGTTATGAAAATGAAAACTATAAAATAATTCATGATTAATTTTATAACATTATTTGATACTATTGGATATTCTGACTAAATTAACTTGATAACTTAAATTTAAAGACATTTAGCCAAATTAATCTATATTTCTTATTGGGATTGTGTAATAACAGAATAATGTAAAAGTAACTTAGAATCTTGAGCTCTGTTTTAACTGCATATATATAATCAATGGAAAACTTTAATAGAAGACAATCTAATATAAAGATTAAATCTTTGAAATCTTCCTTTTGAGGTTTCACCTAGATAATAGTTCCAGATTAATTGAACACAATTTGCCATTAGCTATCTTGACCTATCATTTCTCTTATTCTCTCCATTGAAAAACACGTGTGGAATTCACCCTGGGAACAATATCTGGAAAGCTGCATGCTGAATGCTAATGGTAGTTATCTCTGGGTGGTAGAATTTCTGATGGTTTTATTATTTTTTATGCTCATTTGTATTTCTTTTTTTTCTTTTGCAGAACTGGGGATTGAACCGAGGGGCATTCTACCTCCGAGCTACACCCCCGGCCCTATTTTTATACTTTATTTTGAAACCGGGTCTCACGAAGTTGCGGAGGGCCTCACTAAGTAGCTGAGGCTGGCCCTGAACGGGGATTCTCCAGTCTCCGCCTCACAAGTACTTTGATTACAAACGTGTGCCACCACGCCCAGCGCTCATTTGTATTTCTCTCTAAAATGAATATGTTCCTTATAAAACTAACAAATCAAAAACCTCAGAATGCTAATTTTAAGATTATTTTATGACCCGGGCATGGTGGCGCATGCTTGTAATCCCAGTACTTGGGAGGCTGAGACCAGATGATCGGGTTCACGTCCAGCCTCAGCTACTTAGTGAGGCCCTCCGCAACTTAGTGAGACCCTGTTTCAAAATAAAGATTAAAAAATAGGGCTGGGGGTGCAGCTCAGAGGTAGAATGCCCCTGAGTTCAATCCCCAGTACTGCAATAAATAAATAAATAAAAATAAATAAATAAAAAAGATTATTTTATGGTAATACTTATAACACAAACAAGTCAGAACTAGACATGAGCTGGCTGCCTATTTCTAATAAATTCAGTGTTTAAGTTTCATTGATTTTAGAATATATGTGGAATTTAACTTGAATCAATTTAGAATGCACTGCTGAGCACCTATTATGTGCCCTAAGAGCCCTGCTAGGCCCTGAACAAGAAGGAGCTAGTCATAACCCAAGAGGAAGCCACAGAGATACATGAATAGTAATACAAGGCAAAGGAGATGATGTCGGATGAACTTTAAAGTGGACCAATTAAGGCACAGAAGAGACCATTATTACTTTTTACCTTTTGAAGATGGAGAATTTTAAGGATTTTTAACAAGATAGCAATGTTAGTCTGAATCTTCAAGGATGAATGAAATCATAGAAAGAATGTGAATTTATTTCTAGGATTTTATTGGTAAAATATACATTGTAGTGAGATTCAAAGTGATTTAGGGAAAAGAATATGCAGGTTATGTACATTTTAGTGCCCTTCAAAAATAGAATTGGACATGGTGGCACATGCTTGTAATCCCAGTACTTGGGAGGCTGAGACAAGGAGAATCAAAAGTTCAAGACCAGCCTCAGCAACTTAGCGAGAGTCTCTCTAACCTAGTGAGACACTGTTTAAAAAAAAAAAAAGGCTGGATATGTAGTTCAGAGGTAGAATGCCCCTGAGTTCAATACCCAGTGCCACCAAAAAAAAAAAAACTATTATGCAGAAGAAGTAATAGGTGCATTGTAAATTACTTTAGTACATATCTGCTTTTGCCACCCATTATTGATTATAACTGTTATTTATACCAATGCCTTGGTAAGAACAATATTGTTATAGGAGAAAAATATGAACCATTTTTAATATCATCTTTTGACATAGTTTCCAGAAATTCACTTTACCATTTATATGTGTGTATATGTGTGTGTGTGTGTGTGTGTGTGTGTGTGTGTGTCCACCCCAGGGGCATTCTATCTCTGAGCTACACCCTAAGCCCCTATTATTTTTTAACAGGTTCTCACTGAGTTTCCGAGAGCCTAGCTAAATTGCAGAGGCTGTCCTTAAGCCTATGATCCTCCTGTCCTCCTGGCTCAGCCTCCCAAGTATTGGGATTACAGGCATGCACCACCATGCCAAGCCAATTGAATACATTTCTTGAGTGTGCATCTTTGGTCTCAGATTTATATGCAATTATCATGATGTCAATTGTCTGTAACATTATGGACTGTGAATGGATGAGGAACACAAGAAAATTGGAAATTGTTATTGAGTAAAATCTGCTGAACAATATGTATCAATAAATGTGAAGACAATCTCAAGATATTGTTCTCTTTCTTCTATTTTCATCAATGAACTTAATAGAGAATGAAATAAGAGACAAACTGCCCAGTGTGGGGATAAGAAAATTTATTACAATGGGAAATTAACTACAAAAACTTAATCTTTTATGATGTACACAAACACATAAAAGTTTACAGACTATAAAATATCTTTATGATCCGACTTATAGATGCAAATTTGAAATCAGAAATCTTGATGAGTTTTGTAAGCATATATGTTCTTCAATCTGAAAAAGACTCTACATGGAAGTAAAAAGGATTTAGGAAAACACTGACCCCTTATAAACACACATTAATTTAAATGAAATATATTCAGTATGCTTTGTATTTGTTTGTGTATTGCTACAAAGACTTTACAGTTTAAAATCTACAATATATGAAACAAAATAATGTAGCTTTTGGAGTAAGGACTGCTTCCTTATAAATATAAGTTACAAATAAATGTATAATTATCGAACTTGCATATGTTGAACTTCTAAGGGAAATCAGTGCTTTGAATTTTCTTGTGACACATTTCCTAAACTATGATTCGAAAATATCTAAGATGAGCAGAATGTAATTAAATCTGATTTTAGGTTAAGTACATCAGATTAAATATCCTGAAATTTCAAGCATGCTTATATTCCATATATTTTTTGAAGAACTAATAGGGAATGCTACTCTTCTAGGCATTAAAAAATAAGACAAAAATTAAATATTAGATATTGAAAGATAGTACCATAGTGGTAGAGGGTATCAAAGATTATGCTGAATTCATTCAAGTACTATTATGGGCTACTATTTGCCCATTACTGTTCTTAGTGTTGGGAAAACAAAGAAAAGAGCATGAACAAAAGAAACAGAAACAGCTACCCTCATAAGACTTACTGCTAAGGCAAGAGTAAGAAGGCATTGCATGTAAAGGGCTTAATTTGATTGTGAGAAGATAAGGAATGTGCCTTTAGCCACTCCATTTTCTCAGTGAAATAGTTAAGATGGAAGGTTGTGGTAGAGACCTGTGGTGGCGTGAAGACAGAGAGGAGGGCATGAAGTACTCTTCTGTGAGAGGGTGGTAGGATTGATTGGTGATTTTGGAGACGTACTGAGGGTCTCTAACCATGAATTGACTTTGGGCATTTCTCCAAGAAAAGGTGGAATATGAAATTAGGGTAAACCATGGTTGAGATTTTCCTCAGCGAATATAATTGAGGAGTAAAAGGAAAGGTGGAAAGGTCAATGCAGAGGAGTAATAAAAATTGTCATGGAATGTAAACTAGATAAGAAGAATGGGGTTGAGGGAAGAATGAGAAGATGGTAGGATCAATGAGTTAGAGGTTTCAATGGCATCAATGAATACTCTGAGAATACTACAGAGTTAGCTGAAAGGACAAAAGATTACAAATGCTTTAAACTTTTAGAGGCAATCCAATTATTAGTAATACATTCTAAAGCCAGGTCACAGAAATGTGTCTACTAGGAAAAAAGAAGAATAACATAATTGGAAATGAGGAAGAAAAGTGAATAAAACCTAGGATTTTGCAAAGACCAGTTACAGAGAACTTGAATTTAATTAGAGGTATCTGTGTTAATCCTAGGCCATAGATTGTGGGCACTGATAAAAAGTGAGTCTCTAAGGTTCACATAATTATGTTCATTATTTGTTTTCCTTAGAATTAAATCACGTAAGACCATCCTAACCTCCTAGGTATTCAAACATATTAATACATATGCATATACATTTGTGTGCATCCCAAGTAATACTAGATGGTCTTTTGTTGTGCTAGTCCAACCTTAGGGTGGCTATACTTACAGAGAAAAACAATTCTGACTCTGAAAACCTTGAAGATTAAAGTAACTTATTTATTTATTTAGGTATCCATGATTAGACAAAGGAGTGTTCTACCTCTGAGCTACATCCCTAGCCCTCTTCTCTTTTTTTATGTACTTTTATTGGTGCATATAGTCTCACATCATAATATAAATCATAGTGATAGTGACATACAAGCACACAGCACATGGTGGGCTTTCCTCAGGCTCCCTTCCCTTTCTTCCCCCTTCCCCATACAGGGTATTGAGACTGACATTGATATTCTCATGTATGTACATAATGTCGATGGGAGTGATTCCTTTATTGATCCTCCCTCTACCTCTTCCCCTTCCCCTTCCCCTAGACCACCTCCCTGGCTCCACTGAATTTATCTAAATTATATAAAGTCCCTCTGGTATCCTGATTACTCCCTAGCTTCTGTATATTAGAGAAAACATATGACCCTTCACTTTCTGTGACTGGCTAATCTCACTTAACATAATGTTCTCCAGGTCCTTCCACTTTTCTGAAAATGACATAATTGTGTTCTTGTTTATTGCTGAGTAGAATTCCATTGTGTTCATATCCCACAATTTTGTAATCCATTCATCTGTTGATGGACACCTAGGTTGGTTCCATAATTTGGCTATTGTGAATTGTGCTATTATGAACATGGATATGCATATATTACTGTAATTCTCTAATTTACGTCCCTTTGAAAATATACCCAGGAGTGGTATAGCTGGATCATATGGTGGACCCATTCTCAATTTTCTGATGAATCTCCACACTGATCTCCATAGTGGCTGCACTAATTTGCAACCCCACCAACAGGGTAGAAGAGTCCTAATTTCCGCACAGCCTCACAACCATTTATTGTTTTTTGTCTTCTTAATGATTGCCATTCTGATTGGGGTTAGATGGACTCTCAGTGTAGTTTTGATTTGAATTTCTCTGATTGATAATGATGATGAACATTTTTTTCATGTACTAATTGGCTATTTGTATCTCTTCTTTTGTGAAGTGTCTATTAAGTCCAATTGCCCATTTCTTGGTTGCATTATTTCTTTTTTTTTTTTTTTTTGCAGTACCAGGAATTGAACGCAGGGGCATTCTACCTCCACGCTACGCCCCCAGCCCTATTTTTTATACTTTATTTTGAAACTGGGTCTCACGAAGTTGCGGAGGGCCTCACTAAGTAGAGAGAGAGAGACAGGGAGAGAGAGAGAGAGAGAGAGCTGAGGCTGGCTGCAAACCCGGATCCTCCGGTCTCCGCCTCCCAAAGTACTAGGATTACAAGTATGTGCCACCACGCCTGGCTTGGGTTATTTCTTTTTTAGCATAAAGTTTTTTGTATATTCTAGATATTAATCCTCTATCAGAGGGATAGCTGGCAAAGATCTCCCATTCTGTAGGCTTTCTCTTTAGACTCTTGATGGTTTCCTTTGGTGAGCAGCATTTGTTAAAAAGGCTGTCTTTTCTCCAACATATGTGTTTGGCACCTTTGTTGAAAATCAATTGTCTGTAAGTGTGCAGATTTGTTTTTATATCTTCTATTCTGTTCCATTGGTCTATTTATCTGTTTTTGTGCCAATACCATGCTGTTTTTATTACTATAGCTTTGTTGTATAATTTGAAGCCAGGAATTGTGATGCCTCCTGCATGGTTCCTATTGCTGAGAATTGCTTTGGCTATTCTGGGTCTTTTGTTTCTCCACATAAAATTTATAACTGATTTTTCTAGGTCTGTGACAAATGAAATTGGTATTTTGATAGGGATTCCATTGACTGTATAGATCACTTTTGGTAGAATGGCCATTTTGATAATATTTATTCTGCCTACCCAAGAACAAGGGAGATCTCTCCATCTTCTAAGATCTTTTTCAATTTCTTTATTTTGAAACAGGTTCTAAATTACTGTGTACTGACCTTGATTCTGCACTCTTTCTGTCTCAGCCTCCCCCAAATTGGGATTGTAGGAATGTGCCACCACACCCAGTTTATAGTAGCACATTTTCTGATTTGTTATAGAAAGGGAAGTATAACACAAAACTCTCATCAAAACTTTTTGAAAGTTTACTTCATTATCTTTTTGTCCATTTACTTTTGCTAACTTCTTTCTCCATCTATGCTAGTTCAATTATATTTTTTATTGCCTAACATGCCTTTCTGTCTGGTCACCCTGATGATGCTATAGGGCAATCTGGGACCTTTCTGCCATTCACATCATTGCACCTTAAGCAGTGTAGATTATACTTTTTCTTTAAAAGGCACAAGTGAAAATGTTACAAGTACCTATGACTTGATATATTCAGCCCTGTCACAGGTATTTATGTATATGTAATATGCATAAATGTTTATTTGCATGGACATGAGAGTTTATTCAAAGACATGAGATACAGTGATTTATCTATGTTGTTTAAAATTGGAAATATCGGAGAGTTTCCATGTCATCAAATCTACTTAAATGACAATGTTTTTAATGTCTATGTGTTTGTCCAATGCTAATGAACATGATGAACATGTTTTTCCAGTATTTTGCTCTTCCAAAATCAGTGACAATGACAATTCCATGTATGTCTATTCTACTCAGTTCTATAGAACAGATTCTTGGAAGTGGGATTTCCCAGATGTAGGCTCAGCTGTTCCTACCATCACCAACAGTGTATGAGGAGGGTCTTTGCAGCTATTAAAAAGCAGCCAGTACTATGTACCTGACTCGGAAAAATATCTAACATGCAGTTAAAAGTTTAAATATAAAAAAAGTAGAATGATATTTTTAAAAAAGAAATGCAAGAGCATAGTTTTACTAAATGACAGATCTCTACTGGTTGCATATTTAAGTAAATTGGGAACATGACTATAAATAAATGAATAAGGAATCGAGTTTGACATTTGCATGATTAACTATGAAGCACATTTTCAATAATTTCAGTGATCCCCTAAATATTCAGAAATGTTAGCTGACCTAAATCTCCATTTGGCTAATGACTTTCTTTGCAAAGCATATGACAAGCTGTCATTGCCACAACACTGGCAATACATCAATATTTTCCTTTTGTGAGTTTTTGTATATTTATTCCAAAAGCAATGGAAAAATTCCTGGGTACAACAGAAATTGCCATAATCTCTTAAAAGAACCAAGAGAGAATATTAAACTTTAAAACATTCATGTATTTGAATATAATGCAAAACACAGGGCTGTATACTTCTCTTAAATAAAGAACATTTAGCTGTATCCCAGGGTAAAAATTCTCATTCATCATTTTTAGTTATAAACAAAATAACCTTCAGAAGTCTAGAAAAGTTTTATTTCAATAAAAAGTACTTGCAAAGCCAGGAGGATTTTAGTAGGCAATGTATTGCCTTTTCCCCCCTAACCAGGGTTAAGTCCTAACAAGTAATACTAATGTTTCTCCCATACTTACTTAGGTTTCTCAATAGGAAATGATAAACAATATAGGCAAAGAAAAAAACCTCAAAGTATATATTTCCATTTTAATTCAAATGTTGTGAACTGAAATTCTTATTAATTTATATATTTAAATAGCTATGAGATAATTGGGTGTTCTCATTGAATGATATGATCTTTTTAAATTGATTTTTTATAAATGGTTTGGCATTTTCATGGAATATAAGAGCTAAATTGGTGAAGGCCTATTGCTGCAGGCAGAGATTACTTGATTGCAAGGAAAAGAAGCAAGGCATTCACTCCTTAAAAAAGGAAAGATACATATCCAAGGGGAATGAATCAGTATATAAAAGAGATATCTCTATTACCATGATTTTGCAGCAATATTGATAAGAGTTGAGATATGGAATCAAACAAGGTGTCCACTGATGGATGAATAGCTAAAGAAAATCTGATATATGTATTGTGAAATACCATTCAGTCATGAAAGCATGTGAAATTCTGTCATTTGTGATTACATGCATAGACCTGGAGATCATAATGTCAAGTGAAATAAGCCAGGCACTAACAGATGAGTATAGATGAGTAGTGCATGTTCTGTTTCATATGTGGAATCTAAAATACCAAGCACCCAGAAGGAGAGAGAACAGTGGTTCTACTAGGGGCCATTGAGTGTAGGGGAGAACAGGAGATGGGGAGAGATTGGTTAATGGGTACAGAGTTGCAGTAGCCAGAGAACATGTTCTAGATGGGTGAATATAGTTAAAAGTATTGTATTCTATAACGTAAAATAGCTAGAAGAAAGGATTTAGACCTTTTAAGATAAAAATTTCTGTGAGATAATAGACAACATAAATATCCTACGTTGATCAAAACACAATGTACAAATGTAGTGAAACATCACACAACTTCTTAGAGATGTGCACTTATTGTTAAAAGGGGGGATACTTTGCAGGTGCAGCCCATATTACTCAGAAGAAGAAGCTACTGTGTCTCCCCAGGACTTAGAGTTAGGCAGTTTTCATTCATTCATTCATTCATTCATTCATTCATTCATATTTTACACCCCACCCTGCACTCACCTCTATAACCCTACTTTGGGCTAAAGAGTCTCTCATCTCTGTTTTCCATTGCACATGTACTTCTTTTTTTTTTTTGTGGTACCAGGGATTGAACCCAGGGGCGTTCTACCTCCGCGCTACACCCCCGGCCCTATTTTTTTATGCTTTATTTTGAAACCGGGTCTCATGAAGTTGTGGAGGGCCTCACTAGGTAGAGAGAGAGAGATAGACAGGGAGAGAGAGAGAGAGAGAGAGAGAGAGCTGAGGCTGGCCGCAAACCCAGATCCTCCGGTCTCCGCCTCCCGCACATGTACTTCTTTATCTTTCTAGACCACCTCCTTTATTTTTATTCATCAATGTCCCATATATGGGTCCCATATATGGAGACCTTTATGCAGCCTCCAGATCAAAGGCCCAGAAAGTCAAAGAAGAGACTTAGAGTTGTAAACCCAGCAGCATGCATACGGTGAGCACCCGGCACCAGTGATGTGTGACATGAAGAGGGTGACAGACGGGCAAAGCGGAGGTCACCCTAGGAGCACACGCTCTCAGAATGAGTGGGGGCAGCCTCTGCAGGAGGTTTTGTAGGTCTCTAGTTCATTCAACTCCAATAGATGAGACTCAAAGCCGAGAGCACAGAAGGTAAAAAATCCCATTCATTTGCTATTTTATAAAGATCAAGAAAGTTTCTTGTACTTTTCTACAGTTGCCTCTAGAATGCTCTAGAATTCCCTATTCAAAAGTCCATACCCTTTGTGCGAAAACATTCAAAAGGTTACACATGATATGACAGAAGTGTAAGAAAACACATGTTAGCTAGAATGAACTCAGACATCGGCTTATAGTTATAACTTCAAGGAACCTTAGATATTATCTGTTTTGTAGGGGAAAGATACACTTTACAGAGGTTTAAGGGGTCTCTTAAGTCCATTCGGTTGCTTATTTTGTGAAAGTTAAGATTAAAGTCAGATTTTTTTAGTCCAAGTCCAGTACTCACTCTTTTCTTCCTTCCTTCCTTCCTTCCTTCCTTCCTTCCTTCCTTCCTTCCTTCCTTTCTTCCTTCCTTCCTTTCTTTTCTTTCTTTCTCTTTCTCTCTCTCCCCTCTCCCTCTTTCTTTTTCTTTCTTTTCTTCTTTCTCTTCTTTCTTTCTTTCTTTCTTTCTTTCTTTCTTTCTTTCTTTCTTTCTCTCTTTCTTCTTTCTTTCTTTTTCTTTATTTCTTTCTTCTTTCTTTCTTTCTGTGTTGGCCAGGGTTCACTAGACTAACAGAATTCACAGAATGAGTATATGGAAAAAGGGATTTATCAGATCAGCTTACAGTTGAAGCAATATAGTCCCAAGTTCCGACTGCATGTGGAGAGTCAGAGGAACCAGTAGCTGATCAAGCGATCTAAGACCTGGAGTCTTAGGATCGGAGCAACCACTAATTCAGTCCAGTCCAAGATGTGAAGATCAAGAAGCTCTTTGGAGAAACAATGATGAAGTTTCACTTCGAAGGGCTGGAGGCCGATGATCTCAGACGAGAGCAGATACGTTTTCTTCGGAAAGAGTCACACATCCTCTATGCAGCTTTCTCCTTCTTTTATCTAAGTCCTGCACCTATCAGAACCCTGCTGCCTACATTTAGGACAAGACTTTCTGTTTAATCTGCTGTTACATAAACCAATTGTCTCATTGACACACCCAAAGTCACATGATCTTGGGTGTGTCATGATCCGGTCAAGTTGACAAATTAGATTAACTATCACACGTTCACCCCTTGTCAACTTGACTCCTAACCCTGTCTTTTTAAATCATATTAATCTTCAAATAAATACAATAACAATATCAAAATCTCACCTAACATGATAAAGCTATCCCATGTACAACCGGAAACGCACCAGTCACTTCCCCTGAATAGGAGGCAGGGCTTTCTGAGTGATACTTATTCCTAATACTTAAGTATTGATATAAAGTCCACCAGTGTTATATATACCACATATAAATATATATACACAATATAATCAACCTGCCACCAGGTAGCTGGCTGATCACCTCGAGGAATACTGCCATATCAGGGGCTCAGCGTAGGTCTCTGCTGCTGACAGATGGGGCATTCAGCAGTGGCTGTTGCTAGATCAGCTTTGGTGAGTGGGAGTCCATGTTGCTGAGCCCATGAATACCCTCCATCCCTGCCACCATGGCCACTTTGTTCATGAGCCCACTGGGCAATGACAGGGGTGGCCGAGGAAGGAGGCTGACTGCTATCCACAGACCGGCTCATCCTATCCACATGATTGTTAAAGTCCTCCTCTGCTGAGGTCACCTTTTGATGGGCATTAACAAGGGACATGAATATCTTCACATTTTGTGCCCATTTGGAGAGATCTATCCACATACCTCTTCCCCAAATGTCTTTTTCGCCAATCTTCCAATCATGTTCTTTCCAAGTCCCAGACCATCCAGGCAAACCATTGGCTACAGCCCATGAATCAGTATATAATTGTACATCTGACCATTTTTCCTTCCAAGCAAAGTGCACAACCAGGTGCACTGCATGAAGTTCTGCCCACTGGAAAGATTTCCCTTCACCACTGTCCTTCAGGGATGTCCCAGAGAGGGGCTGCTGTCCATTTTCGGGTAGTGCCTGCATATCGTGCAGCACCATCTGTAAACCAAGCCCGAGCTTTCTCTTCTTCTGTCAACTGATCATATGGTACACCCCATGAGGCCATAGGTTCACACTGGGGAACAGAAGGCACTATAACAGAAGTAGGACCCATGGGCATCTGGGCCACTTCTTTATGTAATTTGCTTGTAACTTCAGGACCTGCTCAGGCCCTATCACGTATGTACCATTTCCACTTGATAATGGACTGCTGCTGTGCACGTCCAACTTTGTGGCTTGATGTATCAGACAGAACCCAGTTCATGATGGGCAGCTCAGGTCACATGGTAACCTGGTGGCCCATGGTTAAGTGTTCAGTTTCCACCAAGGCCCAGTAGCAAGCCAAGAGCTGCTTCTCAAAGGGAGAGTAATTGTCTGCAGATGATGGCAGGGCCTTGCTCCAAAATCCCAAGGGCCTTTTCTGCGATTCACCCATGGGGGCTTGCCAGAGGCTCTGGACAGCATCTCTATCTGCCACTGATACCTCTAGTACCGTAGGGTCTGCTGGATCATAGGGCCCAAGTGGCAGAGCCGCCTGCACGGCAGCTTGGACCTGCTGCAAAGCCTGCTCCTGTTCTGGGCCCCACTCAAAACTAGCAGCTTTTCAAGTCACTCGGTAGATAGGCCGGAGTAACACACCCAAGTGAGGAATGTGTTGCCTCCAAAAGCCAAACAGGCCCACCAGACGTTATGCCTCTTTCTTAGTTGTGGGAGGGGCCAGATGTAACAGTTTATCCTTTACTTTAGAAGGAATATCTTGGCATGCCCCACACCACTGGACTCCTAGAAATTTCAGTGAGGTAGAAGGCCTTTGGATTTTAGTTGGGTTTATTTCCCATCCCTGGCACGCAAATGCTTCACTAAGTCCAGAGTGGTTGCTACCTCTTGCTCACTTGGCCCAATCAACATAACGTCATCAATGTAATGGACTAGTGTAATACCTTGCGGAAGAGAAAGTCTATCAATATCTCTGCGAACTAAATTATGACACAGGGCTGGAGAGTTGATATACCCCTGGGGTAGGACAGTGAAGGTATACTGCTGGCCTTGCCAGCTGAAGGCAAATTGCTTCTGGTGGTCCTTATGAATAGGTATGGAGAAAAACGCACCAGGAGATGTCTTAATCTGCTCTAACAAGGAAATCACATCTGGTACAGCTGCCGCAATTGGAGTCACTACTTGGTTAAGTTTACGATAATCAACAGTCATTCTCCAAGTTCCATCTGTCTTCTGCACAGGCCAAATAGGAGAGTTAAATGGGGATGTGGTGGGAACCACCACCCCTGCATCTTTCAAGTCCTTGATGGTGGCACTAATCTCTTCAATCCCTCCAGGTATGCAATATTGTTTTTGATTCACTATTTTCCCAGGGAGAGGTAGCTCTATTGGCTTCCATTTAGCCCTTCCCACCATAATAGCCTTGACTCCACAGACTAGAGAACCAATGTGGGGGTTCTGCCAAGTACTGAGTATGTCTATACCAACTATACATTCAGGGACTGGGGAGATAACCACAGGATGAGTATGGGGACCCACTGGACCCACTGTGAGTCGGACCTTGGCTAGAACACCTTGGATCACCTGACCTCCATAAGCACCTACTTTGATTGGAGGACCACAATGATGCTTTGGATCTCCTGGGATCAACGTCAATTCAGACCCAGTGTCCAGCAGTCCCCTAAAAGTCTGATCATTTCCTCTTCCCCAATGATAGTTACCCTAGTGAAAGGCTGTAGGTCCCTTTGGGGAAGGATGGGGGAAAGATTAACAGAACTTTTTGGTTCTGCACCAGAGTCCTTTCTCAAGGGGACCTGGCCTCCCTGTCAGTCAAGGGGTTCTTGGTTTGTAAACTGGCTCAAGTCTGGGAACTGATTGAGAGGCCGTGATTCTCTGCTTTTATGATTTATGTCAGACTTTGGTGTGTTTGTCCTGGAATTTTTCTGCTTATATAAATCCAATAGGAATTTGGTGGGTTTCCTGTCTATTTGACTTCTGGGGACACCATGACTAATCAGCCAATGCCATAGATCTGCACAAGTCAAGCCCTTCTGTTCATCGCTCCTCCTCTGCTGTCCATTATGATAGGTACGGCTACCTTGCCTCTGACGGTTGAGAGCCGCCACTTGACCCCTGCTACTATGGGATCCAATAATACCCATCATGTTTAATTCTAACAATTGATCAATTGCGTCTCCCACCGTAAGTTCTGGCATACAGAGGATAGCAACAGCAGAGCCCTTTAAGGATGATGGTGCTCCCCTCACAAATTTGTTTCTTAAAGTATAGGAGAAGGGAACGTCCTCTGGACATGTCCACTGTGGAGGAGAAGGTCTCAAATGGCAAATCCACTCCAGCATTCCAAGCTCTCTCGGCCTTTGAATTCCCTCATCCACAGAAAACCAAGGGAGGTCAGGCATTTCCAAATCATTTACAGTAAGCCATCTTTTGGTCCATACCTCAGCTAACCAACCAAATAAACTATTAGTACACTTTTGAACACTATGAGCTGCTGCATTAAATTTAGAATCTCTGCATATTGGGCCCATATCAATAAATTCAGCCTGATCTAATCGTATATTATTTCCACCATTATCCCACACCCTTAAAATCCATTCCCATACATATTCCCCAGACCTCTGTTTGTATGAATTAGAAAACTCAGTAAGTTCCTTTTGGGTATAGTGTTCTTCCTCATGGGTCACAACCTGTACCTCACCTCTAGGGGCCCGCTTAGACTTGCTCCTAGTTATAGCCTAGAGGCAAAAGTGGGTGGGGTGGGTGGGTCCTGAAGGGTATCAGCATTACGTTGCTCTGTTGCCCTAGGCAATGCTGGAGTATTTCCCCCAGGGGAAGGTGGAGAAGCCA
>PVJS01004162.1:0-70789 GCA_004027185.1 Glis glis
CAGTCCTTTGGACACTCAGGGGACCCGCCAAGTCTCTCTTTTGGACCTGAGGCTCTGGCCTCAGCTGCAAGGCTGAGCTGGAATGGGGGCTTCCCTGGGTTTGCAGGCTCTTTGGGCACAATGGCAGCAGCCCAGCCTTGAGCTCAGAGGTCTCTGTCAATGCCAGGCCTTGTGGACTACTGGGTTTGGAGAACACCGTGGGTTAATGCCAGCTGCCTGGCTTCCCTTTGAGCTGCCCACAGTCAGGGGCCTTTTGACCTTGGGAACACAGGCTTTTTTGTTTGGGATTGTGGAGTCCTTTGCAGGGCAGGGAAGGGGAGGCAAAGTTGGTGGAATGGAGAGGGGCAAGAGCTATGTTGGTTTTGCTGGGCCATTGGTCTGAATTCTCGGTGCAGGCAAGGTGGCCCCAAGCACCTCCTGAGGGAAAGACAATGGAGGACTTTCAAAATAGAAATGTCCCAGGGCACCATCCCTGAAGTCACATTGTCCAAGGAAATGGGCTTTACCAGGGGCCATAGGTTCAAATTCTCCCTGGGGCCAGGCATGCAATTAAATAGGGAAAGGACCGTGTATAAAGTACAGAATGCAAGTCAGGCAAAAATTTTAAGTTATAAAAGCATTTAAGTTAAACTTATTAATTTTAAGAACATTCTTTTAGTCAAATAAAACATATTTCCCAACTAGATACACTCCCCAATCCTTTTCCATACAAACCACAGTTGTGCTATTCTGATATACAAGGGGTTATAAAGAACAGTATCAAAGCCTTGTAAAGGCTTCCTAAAACCCAGCACTAAATGGGACACTGGTAGAGGGTGTGGTTAAAACAGGTGCTGATGTCCAGCTCTGATGAATATCCCTCATCTGCTTCATTTTAGCTGTATGAGTGTTGGATAGGTGGCTTAATCTTACTAAGTCTCAGTTTGCTCATCTGTAAAATGGGGATCATGAAACACTATCTTTTTTTGCCATACTGGGGATGGAACCCAGGACCTCACACATGCTAGGCAAGTGCTCTACCATTCAGCCACACCCCAGCTCTAAGACTCCATATTCCAGCATAACAGAGCTGCCCTACACCGTGGGCATGACTCAATAGGCAATCACTATGACATACTGCACCCCTTCGCCAACCCCATACAAGGAGCTGGATACTTCTATCTGAACAGCAGCGGTTTGGAGGATGGAGAGTTAATGCCTCTCAGAGCCAGGGTCCAATCTTCACAAACCACTTCCCTGCGAACACAGAACAAATAGTCTTTGATTTTTTACATCCGGGAAGGAAGGCTGGTGGGGCAAGTTTCGCCAGACCTCTGCTGCTCACCTCGAGCAGCTGCACCCAGCTCACCTTAGTTGGCCCTTGATCTTAGCAGAAGAAGCAGGTCTCCCAGCACTGCTGAGTCTGGGTGGCAGTTCCCTGGAGATAGCTGAGATAGGGTTTGGGCTGAGCTCCCCAGATCTCAGATCCTACTTGCACTTGTTACTTGCAAACCCCTTGAGAGTGAAAACAGGTGATAGCTCTGGATTGCCACCACCTCTAGCACAGCATTCTGGGTAAAAGACATGCATATTTAAATACGCACTGAAAAAGCTTAATGAGGCTCTGACTTGAAAGAAGGAAAAGGGCAGAGTCTTCACTTTCTAAAAAGAAATGTTCATCTTACAAAGCATTTCCCCAATGAAGCCCTTTATATACCATTTCCCCACTTTATATCCAAATGTCTTGGGTTATTTAGTTTGAGTGGATCAAACCTAAATTGATAGGCTGAATTGATCTATGCTGTCCCCCCACGCCATCCTTGTTCCGTCCTTCTTTCCACTGACTCTAAGTGCAAGCCCACCCATCCTTAGTCACAGCGGATGTTGCTGAGACTTGCTTTGCGGCAGACACCCGCTTAAAGTGCTGTGTAAGTGAACTCCTTGGATCATACCGACACTTCATGGAAATGTTATTTACCCCATTTTACAGGTGAGAAAAAATACAGGTTTAGAGAGTTCCAAACTACTTGCTTGTGGGGGGTAGTAGAGCCAGGACCCCAAACCCAGCCCAAAGGCTGAACCACTGCTCAGAGCAGCTCTAATCATACACCAACCAACCCCTCCACCGAGGAGGCTTTCCTGACCTGCCCAGCCCCACAGATGCGAACGTCCTGTGTCTGGCTCCCAGCACTTGCCTGGTCTTCTCAACCTTGGCATTGTACCCTGATGACAGCCATAGAGGTGTCAGTCACTTTGAACCCTCCCTGCCACCTTTCTCGCAGGAATGTCCACATGGGACTGGAATCACTGGCTCCCCCTTGTATTCCCAGCAGTGCAGGCTGGGAGCCAACCCCCAGGCTCCCTGCTGAGTATTCCAGCTCTGTTCCACATATTTCCTGTCCCTGAAGAGAGCACTGACACTCTATGAGAGAATCTAGCGGACAGGCCTCAGGGGACCCAGAGGTCTCTGGGGAGCTGATGATGCAACAGTGTAGTCTGGGAAACACAGTGAGGGGCCCTCTCCAGGGCTGTTCCACCCCCTGAAGACCTGGGAACAAGCCAGGAGGCTCCCAAATGGCCTTGTGGTTCCACAGCCTTCTGCTCGGCCCATCTGCCTAGGCCCCAGCCACCCTGTGGGCATGATCCTGAGCGCCTGCATTCTACCTCACCCGCACTGCCCTCCCCAGCCAGGTGCACCAGCTGTGGGCCCACACCTGGCCCTCCTCCCCTCTCCCTGCTGTAGCCCTCTGAAAGAGGACAAACATCTCAGGCAGTCTTCACCCTGGTCACCACAGGCCTGTCTGAGCATGAGACATCCCTTCCTTCCTTCGCTAGCCAAGCAGAGGTAATAACAATAATTAACCTGGAGCCCTTGGTGGTTCCTCCTGGACCTCATGCCCAATGAGGCATTGTGCACTGTGCTAACAGTCCCCAGTTAGTAAGAGGACGTCATTATGATTGTTCCTGTTGGACACCCAGGGGAACCAAGGCTCTGACTATTTAAGGAGGCAGAGATGCAGCCGGGGGCCATGCATCAGAGCGGCCCTGTGCTCAGGGGCTAGGAGTTGGGACTGTCTGGTCCCTGGGCCGACCATGTGGGGCTTTGCAATAAATCTTGGTAGTCAACGGAGCTCTCCTGGGAGAGGGAAGGAGTGGAGTGACAAAGCCACAGTGCTGGAATGAAGGTGACCCCTGATCTCCCACCCCAGCCTACCCAGGGAACCTACTCTTATATGCGGTGCTCAGAAGTTAAATGGCTCGCCGGCTTTGCTTAAGACCAGCTCACAGTGGCTCTGCAGGCTGGATGAACTTGGCAGCCAGTTCCCAGAAGAGATCTCTTGCCAGCAGCACCTACATCATCTGGTGAACGAAAAGGAACTTTCTGGTAAAGTACAGACTGGAGATTGGAGGGACAGAAAGTGGAACTGCTGCCTTGACACTTTCTTCAGCTTACTCTCATTTTGTTGGGAGGAGAGGTATGGACGGGAAGAAGGGGTACTATAGTGCCTCTCTCTGATTCACCACCTTGCATTTAGGATTTTCCCAGTCCAAACTCCCCGTGGATCAGATTTTCTGGGAGACATGAGATTTTACAAATCTGGGAATCCACTGCTCACCAAGGGCAGGCCCTGTGAGGCCTCCAGCCATCCCCTCCCAGTCCTGAATTCTGCACCCTCCTGTCTAGGATGCTGCCTCCCACCAGGTGCTACTCTGCCCTCCCACCCTCCCTCCCACCCAGGCCTGAGGGGCTGGGCTGGGCTCCTCCCAGTTGTACTGCATGGGAATGCTTCTTTCCTCTCAGTCTAGTTTGTGACAGTCCTTTGGAACTCAACAGTCCTTTGGTGGCTGTCTGAGCCGTGGAATCCTTTTACTTCTGCAAAGGCTTAGGCCACAGAATCAAGTCCAGCAGATGGGGACATTTTTGTCTGGGGACCTGCTCCTACATACATTTTCCCTGGGGCAGGAGCCCGGCTTTGTCCTTGAAGATGACTCTTGGCCTGAAGCCTGGAGACTAACCAGAAGAATAAAACCTCTTTCCCAGACCCCTCCCAAGGTGAACATAGCTGGGACTTTCCAGGCAGCTGTAATCACAAGATAAGGCACAGAACTGCTAGAGCAAAAAGAGAAAAGAGAAGCAATGTCCAGGCTGACTGCTGTTCTGCTTCTGCATCTCGCTTATACTAGGCAAAAACGTTTTCCACTCACCTTCCCTCCTGAAAGGTGAATAGACTATTGTATAAAAACCTGTCTGCCCTAAGCTCTGGGCTTGGACCCGGAGCTTTGCTCTCTGAATCTCACCGGTGAATAAACAGGCCTGCTGCACCTTGACCCAGCCTCTGGGTCTTGTTCTTCGCAGACCGGAGTCTCCTGCAACATCCTGAAGCCCAGGGTCTTGGACATCCCAGTCTTGCGGGCTACGTGATACTTACTAATGGGTTTGAGACATTCAATTCCACTCTATGCATGTTTACAAAGAGACTGTCATGTGCCAGCACTGTGCTGGGCTCTGAGGTGAGTATGTGGCCGATGCAGATGCAGAGTGGAGGCAGCGGACACACCTCTATCATGCCTCTGTGGCTTTGCCCTTGGTGACCAGGGTCTACTATCTGAAACCCCACCAGGCAGGGAATCACAGAAAGGTGCTGATGGGTCTTGACCACGGTTGCTCCTCCTGGGACTTTCTGGGTTGCCTTGTCCTTGAAGACTCAAGTCAGAGCCCATCTGTGCCTTCCTTTCCTTCGTTCATTTAGCCAGCAAATAGTTGCAGAGTGCTGACACTGTGACAGGTACTGGTAAAGGTACACAGGAGTATGAGATGTGGCTCCTACATGTAGAATGTTGCGCTCTAATCGGGGAGGCCCCTTCATTCAACACATACTGATTAAGGGCCCATCATGGTCCAAGCGCCTTGCTAGCCACTAGGTATACAGCAACTACCCAGACCAAAGTGGGTCCTCCCCTCTAGTGTGCAGGGCCTGGTGAGGAACACAACTATGTAACCAGCTGATCTCACCCACTGTAGCCAGAGCAGGTGCCCCTCAGGGAGTGGCTCCACCTGTACCTAAATAAGCACCACTGTGGTGATGGTGCAGGGCCACCAGAGAGTTGCAGACCAGTGCAATAGTGACTGTGGAGGGGAGAAGGCTTCCTGGAGGAAGCGAACTTCAAGTTGGGCCATCAGGCTTCTAGAGCAGTTCCAGCCCACCCAGCCTGATTCTCTTCCCCCAGAGCTGACGAAGCACTCCCAGCCTTCTCGTGTGTGAGCTCCGTTACGGATGCTGGGATTACTTAGGGGCTCCATCTTGCTGTGTCCGGTTCCTGTGTGTGTCCTTTGCCCACTGTTCAAGATCATAAATCCCTTTTAGCCTCTAGGGACCATAGCTTCTCTTGTGTCCCCTCAGGCCACCTTGGTGCTGGGAACAGGACAAAGCATAGTCTAGGAGACTGGCCACATGGGCGGATGCCCCAGGAACCCCTTCTCACCCTCCAAGGGGAAAATCAGTGTGGTTCCTGGGGATGGGGGTTATATGGAGGTTCAGTGCAGATAGAGCCCAGGCTCTGCCCAGGAAGGGGCTTTAAATAGAGCAGAGGAATGCTGTCATTGACAGCTGGGGGAGAAATCAGTTATGCTATATATTATTCATTTATATTGAGAACATTAATTGAATTAGGTTTTGAATAGAAAGGACTCTATTTTCAGAAGAGTTGTGAGGACAATTAAAGAGAGCTGCCTTTGGGAAGCCACCAAGTATTCAAGCAGTGTGATGTGGAATTAAGAAGCAAGAGAGGCCCTTGGGCCACAGTGGAGCGTGCCCAGCCTGGCCACGTGCTGCCCGGGCCCTTCTGGTGTGGAGGACCTAGGGCAGCAGCTGTGGGTGTGGGGGCTGGGTGCTCTCTTCTTTATGGGAAATCTCTAGACACAGCGAGACATTGGGCCCAAATGTGGGGTTAGTGCTCTGGCGGGATGGGCACCATACTACATGGCTTCTAAAGTCACCTGCCCCAAGCATTGGGAGGTAGTAGGCATTGCCAAGTGCCCTAGTTTGAGAGTCTCCAGTAAGGAAGGTTCCCACTGCTCCTAAGTCATCTTCCCCTACTTCTGGCCATCACCTATAAAGGAGGTGGATTCTTTAGGCTAAGATCTGATGTTCCTGGATGGTTTTTACAAAAACACAACTCTGGCTTAGGCAAGGCTGCAACATTTGTCATCCAACATGGTTCTAGGAGCCTGGGACAGGCAATGAGCAAAACAAAAAGTCCCTGCTGTCCTTCAGCTTTCACTGTGGGAGGGGAGACGATGGACAAACATTTAACAGGTCAGGTGAGGCAGAGTCATTAAGAAACAGGCAGTGCGAGGGGCCAGCGTGAGAGGGGGCAGGTGCTAGAATACACGGGTGGTCTGGAAGGCCTCTCTCATAACATGGCTCTCAGGCAGAGACCTGAAAGAGGTGCGACTGAGCCAAGCAGCTCTCTGAGGAGAGTTTCAGGCTGAGGGAATAGTGTGTGGAAAGCCCCAAGGCAGGAATGGCCTGGAAACAGCCCAGAGGCAGAGGTCTGGGAGCAGGGATTGAGAGGGGAGAGGTGGGAGCAGAGGTGAGACTGTAGGGCCTGGCAGGCTGTGCAGAGAACCATGGGTTTTACTCCACGTGGCATGGGGAGCCACTGACAGCTGTGAGCAGAGAAGGAGCATGAGCTGATTGGTATTTTACAAGACTCTGCATCAGCGTTTACACCTTGGGCTTTGCATGAAAAGAGGCTACAGAGAAAGTCAGGGGCTGAAGGAATGAAGGGCATCAGAGGCCAAGTGAGGGAGATGGGACTTTTCCATAAGGTCAGTGGGAAACAATGGTTTATTTTTTATTTTTATTTTTTCGGTACTGGGGATTGAATCCAGGGGCATTCTACCTCTAAGCTACACCCCCAGCCCTATTTTCTTATTCTTTATTTTGAAACAGGGTCTCACTAAGTTGTGGAGGGCCTCACAAGTTGCTGAGGCTGGCCACGAACCTGCAATCCTCCTGGCTTAGTCTCCCAAGCACTGGGATTGCAAGCGTGCGCCACCACGCCCTACTATAATGGAGGAGTTTAGATGAAGGGAGTTATTCCTATTCCTTCTTCTAATTTGGAATAGAGGGTGCTAAGCAAGGTCACCTATCCCAGAACACACAGCTCAATAAGGTGGAGCTAAAATAAAAAGCCAGATTTTAGATTCTCATTTCAGTCCAACGTATGCCTTCTCCCAAGTAACAATAGGAAACATTTGTTGATCATTTCTCATTTAATTTTCAAAACAACCCCAAGAGGTAGCCGCTATTGTGATTCCCGTTTTATAGACAAGGAAACCAAGAAAGGTCAATTAACTTGTCTGGGTGCTCTCCCCTTTATGGAAATCTCTAGACAGAGCAAGACATTGGGCCCCAATTTGGGGTTAATGCTCTGGTGGGATGGGGGCCACACTGCATGGCTCATAAGTGGTAGAGCCGGGCTCCATGAAGCTAACCACTGTGTGCAGGGCCTTGACAAGTGGAAAACCAGGACCAGTCTCCATAGTGTTCCAGAGGCAAGCTGGCTCTGGACTGGTGTGGACTCAGCCCCTGCACTTTTCCTGTAAGCACCGTCATTGGCTATAGGATGGACCTCTCCTGAACATGGCATTTGCTGTGGCTCAGTCATCCCAGATATGCCTGAGGGACCTGCAGTTCCAGAGGCCAGGAAGGGAGTTGCTTAAGAGTCTTGGTAACAGGACTGCTTCCTTCACCATTTCAGCCTTTGCTGTCCTGTGCTTTTCTCTGGCTTCCAGAAGCCCTTACCTGTGTATTTCCAGAACCCAGGGCTGGCTTTGTGTATAGACAAATAGTAGTGCACGGTACTGGGGATCCTGCATCTTCCTCTTCCCCACCCACCCAAACTTCTCACCCTTCTGCTGGATGGTGGTGCCTTGAACAGGAGCTCCACGTGACTGTACATGAAAATCCTCTAGAGAGTTCATAACAAATTTTGGTGGTAGGGTCTGCAACCCACCAAATGGATCAGCCCCCAGCAACAAATGGTACACTTTTGTGTGTGTGTGTGTGTGTGTGTGTGTGTGTTACTGGGGATTGAACCCAGGGGCATTCTATCTCTGAGCTACACCCCACAGCCCTGTTTTATTTTTTATTTTGAAACAGGGTCTCACTAAGTTGCAGAGGGCCATACTAGGTTGCTGAGGTTGGCCTTGAACCTGTGATATTCCTGTCTCAGCCTCCCAAGTATTGGGTTACAGGTGTGCACCACCATGCCTGGCCAAATGGTACTTTAAAAAGGTTTCTGCCTCCAAGCTATATCCCAGCCCATTTTGTTTTTTTATTTTGAAATAGGGTCTTGCTACGTTGCTGAGTCTCTCTATGTTGCTGAGGCTGTCCTCAAATCTGCGATCCTTCCATCTCAACCTCCCAAGTACTGGGATTATAGGCATGTGCCACCACGCCCTGCTGGAACATCTCTTGGATGGAAATGAGCATGCTGCTCCAGAGATGGCTCCCCTTGGTGCCTGCAGCACACATTTCCTGAGGCCTTTATCTGGGAAGGTTGTCCTTTCCCAAGGAGACCCCAGCTGTGGGACACCCTGAAGGGCCAGGAACTGGGGGTGGGGCAGCCATAAAGGATGGCTCCACAAGGGGAAATTTCGCAGCTGCTTCTTTACCTGTTGGGTCCCCAGTGCCCTTAGGAGATCTTAAGTGCCTGGGCACTGCCACATATCTCTGTCATAAGCAGTCCAGAATGCCAGGCTCATGCAGTTTGATCGTAGGAATCATATCATGGATCCTTCTGCAATGCATTCTGAAATCCCAGGGGGAGAGTTTGTGTCAGCTCAGGAGAAGCCTGGTAGAAATGTCTGCAGCTGAGTCTCATTCATACCCTTGAGAGGCCTGCTCTCCTTGTGTAACAGGCCCAAAGATTCCCAGATGGGTCACCAGAGGGCGCCCTCAGACAGGGCCTGAGAGGGCACCAGAGACTCACCGGAGGACCGCAGGTTGTGCCAGTTGAGAAAGCTGTGGATGGATGTCACTGCACAGCTGGAGGGAAAGCTGAAATAAACCAAGCAGGCTGAGGACACAGGAGTATGGCATCTGAAGCAACACCCAGCCCATGATCTTTGCCATGCAGTGCCCTTCCTGATGGATACTCTTGCAGCTTATGTGCCAAAACAATACTTGTCAGATCTGCCTCCGTAACAGGCTGGGATCATGCTTGTCCTTGCTTCCAAGATTCATTTGAAAAAGGCAATTCTCTATAGATGTGCAAAAATCATGGCAAGAAGAAACCACAGATGCCCATGTCGTTGACCCACCTTGAGGGTCCCTGAAGCGAAGGATCTGAATCCTGGTGACGTTGGCCAGTGATGCTTTTGGCCAAACATACACTTAAGTACCTACATCTCTCATGTACTTTTCCCATGGAGTGAGAACTATCTGCTTATTTACATGTCTCCTGAGCCAGACTGGGCTCCTTGAGAGCAGGGACCATATTCTGCCACTCTCTGCTCCTAGTTGAACTAAATGTATGTAAAACATATGTAGACCAAGTGGTCCTGATTCTCCAGCTAGGCCTAGAAGACAAGAAACATGATGCTTGGTTGGGTGTCAGATAGAGAAAACCTTCCAAGTAGACTGACCTGTGATTCTAGGACAGACTCACAAACTCAAGAATGTGGGTTACATCTGGTCCATTGCCTGTTTTCGTAAGTAAAGTCTTATTGAAACACACCACGTCCATTGATTTGCATATTGTCTATGTCTACTTTTTCACTGTGATAGCAGAGGTAAGTAGTTGCAACGGAGACCACATTGCTCATACAGACTAAAAATACTGACTCCCTGGCTCTTCTCTGCAAAGTCACTGACCCCTGTTCTAGGAGGACAAAATGTCGGCCTCCGGAACTGGCTGGCAGGAGTGTTCCTCCCTGGACACTCTGGGGCACAGAGAAGAAGGTGGGGCCAGCAGAGCCTTTCCGGGTCTGTTTAGCCATCCCCAATACAGGCCCAATCTGCTCGGTGGGGACAGACAGCCTTGCTGAGGAGCCAAGGGTCTTGAATGAGTCTTTTCAGCTGCTGCTATTGGGCTGTGGTGCTGCAGTTTTCTAGAATAGCCTGGGAGGGTGTAGACAATTTAGACAGATCAACTCCATTCTTTCTCTTTCAACATGTTATAAACAGTTTTATTGAGATATAATTCACACACCACACAATTCACCCATTTAAACTGTACAATTCAATCCATTGTCTCTTAGCCTCCCTGTCTTATGTTCTTCCCCTCCTTATTTCCTTAAGCTACACATGCATCAACTTGTTTTTTGTAAAGATTTCAGTGAATTCATTCACATTAAGGTGTAAGTATAAGGCCCCAGGGGAGGAGGTTCCCTGCAACTGAGATTGACCCTCAAGCGCTGACCCTGGCAGCTGTCTTCTGACTGCACTTCCTGCTACTGGACAGCAAGTCCTTGCTGGATGGGAAATCTAGGAGCCACATCTCAGTGTGAACCTTTTAAAGGATCCCATTACCCATTGGCCCTCCAGCTCCCACCTGACTCTCCCAGGCCCAGGCTCATTTCCTCTGGAGGCAGCCCATCTGTTTCACATAGTGCTGGGCTTCCCTCTGCTGAGCCCAAATCTGCACTTCTAAAACATGGAGCACTTTCTTCCCTCTGGAGCTATGCAAATCTAAAACCTGTTCTCTTGGCAACTATTGGGAGTACCCCCACTCGATGCCCACCCTGGTCTCTCCATTCATTATCCACATGGCGTACATTTGTGATCTCTGTCCGTTAGCCCCAGTGCTCCTGAAGCATGGTTCCAGTTCTGCATGCAGTAGGGGGACTGCCCAGTGCTGAGCCTATGTCCTTGTTCTGGAGGACACAGTCACATTGCCGTGTTGACTCAGTTGAACCTTACGGGGATCCTCAGCCATTCTCACCAGCTACTGCTAATCCAAACAGCCCCAGACTGACCCGCTGTAATTGGCTTCTAAGACCCAAGCACAGAGTCTTATATTTGTCTCAGATTTGTCCAACTTTTAGCCCCTTCCCAAGGGAATTTGCATTTTAACAGAAGAGAATGAATATCTGATGAGGGATTTCTGATTAGATGGGAGATTGATTTTCAGCCTTGGAAGCTCCGATGTCCCTGCAGGGTTCCCGCAGACATCTATGGATTGGTGCTTCCTAACTCAGCTCCAGGAGTATACAGCAGGGCACAACAGGGGACTCGAACCATGCTAGCATGAAGCACTCCTGGGGGGGCACTTTAAGATTTGTAAACTAAAATTTCTATTTTAAGCAACTTAGTAATAGCATAGAAAAAAGTGCCAAATTTACATGAATTTCTAAGGGAAACCAGAGAGTTCGAAGGCATTTCATATGTCTTTTGGGCCTATGAATAGACCTACCTAGACGTCTCCCTGGAAGGGGACACTAGCCACTCTCCAGTCATCAGGCATTGGTGTAGATAATTATGTTATCTGTCCCAGGTAGAAATGGCTCTGCATGGACCAAGATGAACATGCAAGAAAACCAGCCTAATGAGCATCAAACCCACATAACACCTGCCATTTGAGACCTCCCCGGAGGGCCCCTCTAAGGTCAGCTTGTCCAATTCCTTTGTTTTACAAAGACACAAACACTGAGACCCAGAGCATGGAAAGTCATTTGCTGAAGGTCACAGCTGGGGCAGATTTGGGGTCCCCTGGTTCTTAGTCTCGCTCATAGCATTTAATACTGGTAGTGCCAGGGGGAAATGGGCCTGGGCACAGCAGAGAGCTTCCAGGCAGGGAACTGCTGGGAAATCTTCTTGCTTGATGTGCCAGGTAGCTCTCCATGGGTGAGTCAGCCCAGGTCAGCTGACCAGGGGATCACCCTGGATCCATTCTGCATGCATGAGCTGACCTCAGAGCCTCCTCCCATGACTTGAAGAGAAAGCCACATTTCTTAGCCAACAGTCATTTCAAACATTGATTGTTTTCCCTGGTCTGTCCTTATGGAAAACAAGACACCTTTCCCCCAGTCCCAAATGACTGCTTTTTCTTGATCCTGTCCTGGGGCTGTGTTGGTGACAACATCATTTGGCAACACAATGAGAAAAGCCAGTAGGGTTGGGGTTTTCCAAATCTAGGGCATTGTCCCTGCCTTTGAAAAGCAGCTAGTAGTAATCTAGTTGAGTGGGAGAAGGCTAACACAAATTTGAGGGCAGCAAAGAAGGGAAGTGGTTCAGGCTGGGACTGGGAGAATATCCTTAGATGAGAGGGATGGGAGGGGACAGGAGTGACCAGGGACTCTTTCCTGGGCCTGGGGTCTTTTGTGCTAGGTTTTAGGACATCAGAATGAGAATACCAGATGTGGAGGCTGGGGTGCATTTTTTTTTTTTTGGTACTGGGGATAGAACCCAGGGGCATTCTACCTCCAAGCTACACCCCCAGCCCTATTTTTTATTCTTTATTTTCAAACAAGTTCTTACTACATTACAGACAGCCTCACTAAGTTGCTGAGGCTGGCTGTGAACCTGCGATCCTCCTGTTTCAGCCTCCCAAGTACTGGGATTACAAGCGTGTGCCATCACGATTGGCTGGGGTGCATTTTTAAGTTTGAGGTTACTCAAAGCAATTTCACAAGGTGATCCATCCCCAGATCCCCCACCCTCCTAGTTCCCCACCATGGTATCCTCAGTGCCTAAGGACTGTGCAGATCGCCAAGGTCAGGAAAAGACTGTCTCATCAGCACACTTTTTCTGATTGGCCCTGAGTTGCTGCCATGACGTCTCTTTCCCTATAATTGTTTCCATAGCTTCTCCTAGCCCCAGTTTCTTCACATACAGAATAGAGAGGAGATTTGTTCTCCTGCTCCTCCCAAGAGGCTGTGGAGATAAGTGGCATCACCAAGCACACCCATTTTGGCGCAAGCCCAGTGAAATCTTCCACACGAAAGCTTCAGTCAAGCCATTGTATTCACATGTGTTCTGTCAATCATCACCAACAGGACTGCTGGGGGAGGGATTTGACAATGGGGACAGCCCTTTTTACCATTCATTCCACAAAAATAAACATTTTTGTGTTCCAAAAAAAATGGAGGGAGGAATGTACTTGGGGTCCCTCTTGTCACCATTCCTGAGTGCCTTCGGGCTGCAGCAGCTGGAGGAAGAGGTGGCACTCGGAGACGTGGCACTTGGAGCTGGCTCAGCAGCACAGGCACACCACAACCAAACCAGTAAATGCTTTTCCAGATGCTGCAAATGGCCCTGCCCGCTGGAGAGTGCCAGGAGAGCCGGCAGCAGCCGGAGGGCCCGCCGCTGTCAGGAACCCTCAGAAGATTGATGTCCCCTTTTCAAAGAGGAGGCCACAACCCTTCCAGGACGAGAGTCTGGGAGGAGCCAGGCTTTGGGGAACTTGGCACAGATCTGCTTTTTGCCTCCAGGGCCTGAATCTGAGCGTGGTCTCAGAGCCTTGGCGGAAGACCACGTTTCGATTGGCATTCTCTGCCTCGGATGAGGAGGCTGACCACAGCCGGACATCCTGTGCCAGTTTGGGAGAGCTGGGAGTGCCCTTCAGAGAAGTCCCAAGCCTCAAGCACACACAGCCACACTGCTTTCATTCAGCACAAAAGTGTGGGTTCTAGGGTCAGCAGCAAAGGTGACATTTTAAATGCACAGAAGGAACAGGATTTCAACAAATGGAGTCCTGCATAGGCTTTGAGGGAGCGGTCACCACAGACCAACCTAGGCAGGTTTTAATTCATTTAAACCACCTTCCTGATAGAGGTGTCTGACTGCAGAGAGGTCGGTCAGTCAAGGCTTGGAGCATCAGATCCGGTAGTCAGATCTGATGGAAGACTGGTGGGATGAAGCCCCTCTGCAGAGATTGATATTTTTTTTCCCTGAGCCTAGGGGAGAGGGAACATGGGCAGGCTGT
The DNA here is from genome assembly GCA_004027185.1 of Glis glis. Classification (NCBI taxonomy): domain Eukaryota; kingdom Metazoa; phylum Chordata; class Mammalia; order Rodentia; family Gliridae; genus Glis; species Glis glis. The sequence continues at coordinate 13,915 of PVJS01004162.1, forward strand.
GGCAAGGTCCCTGGACTGGGATCAGGGGGTCTGGCCTGAATGCTGTCCTTTCTGGGCCACTAAATGTTATATGGCTGCAGGCAATCCATCACTTCCCCAGCTGGCAGAGTCTAACGTGCCTTCCAGCTCCAAAACTCTAAATGAGGATGCTCCAAGTGCAAGTGAAGATTATATTTTTTAGCAAGTAGAGGGTTATTGACAATCTCCAGTTAAGCGAAAGAGTTTCATGAGTCCACAGACATTTGATTCCTTAAAGTGGTTATTTAAATAATAGATGGAATTCAAAGACAGTTCTAGTTGGAGCTGGGTAGGTAAGAATGACAAGCTCTTGGGCCTACCAAGTCCCATAAAACCTATGGTTAGGGCTGGACTGGCAGAGGGTGGAGATGGAAATTAGGCCACGGGGGCATGGAGTCATCTCTGTTTACCTGGACTCCCTGATTGTTCATAAATGCCACATGGCTTTGACTTGTCACGGTAGTGATTTCTCCCTCTACTTTCCCTTGAAACCTCTCCTCTGATGGACACAGCATTGGGTCAGGTGTCCACTTTTGTTCTGATCAGCCTCTGTAGAAAGGGATTAATGTGCATCCAGCTAATGGATGAGATAGTTTCTTTAGAAAGAGTTGGGAGGGGACAGGTGAGAAACCCACCCAGGACAAGACCATCGAGAACATTTGGCCACATTCCACTCTACCCATCCTCTCTCCATTTGGCTCCTGGGACCCTGAATCTTACAGTTCTTCTGTTTCCCTGGTGATTTTCGGCATAATGCATTTCTTGGGGACATAAACATTCAGGCCATTTCAACCTAGCTCTCATTCAGCTTATTAAATCTTAGCACCCTGCCATTAATTTCAGCCTTCTTCCTTAAAAAGAAAAATGAAAAGTTATAATTAATGTTAATTTTTCCATTTAGATAACTAACTGTCCCAACCCCATTTATTTAGTGAGAGCTTTCCCCAGTATTTGTCTCACCTTGGGGTTCCATTGATGTATTGTACATCTCCCTACCCTTTGTTTGGTTCTATCAGTGCATTTCTTCTGTGCCAATACCACACTTCATTAATACATTTTTCTCCAAAGGCTTGATATCTGATAAAGCAAGTCCCCCCTGGCATTTATTCAATTGCCTTGGCTATTCTTGGCTGTGTGTGTGTGTGTGTGTGTGTGTGTGTGTGTGTGTGTTTGTGTGTGTGTAGCATGAAACTCTTCTCTATTTGGGAGCAAGTTATGCTAAATAAGCACAAACAATTGGAAGATTGAGCATACATGACAGAGCTGTGACATTTCAAAATATCAACCAAGTTGTACATACTGACCTGCACGATTGCTCCTGAGCCTCATTAGCCATCAAATGCCCCCATTTATGTGGCACTTTACAATTTTTCAAACCTGATAGAGTGGCGAGAAGCTATATTATTGCCACTATTATTTTTAAAATTTTGTGTTAAAGGTTTATGTTTTAATCAAAGTTATATATGTACATAATTTAAAGAGTTAAATGGATTTACACGCTTCGATATGAAATATAGCAGTGTCCCCTACCTTCCCCCTAGTTCTCCCTCCTAAGGGGCAGCCATTTTCAACTCTGATTATTATGTCTCTAAATAATATGCCTAAACTTACATGGCAGCCTACTCATTTTTCAGTTGTAACCATCAAGTTCTAAACATTATTCTAGTATCTCTGCCCCATGAGCAGTCTTGTCCCTCCTTGTCTGACTGTGTCATACTTTTGGTTAGATTTATTTTGGGGTTAAAATTAATAAGACTGTGTAAAAGTTCTGTTTACAGCTGAACCTTGTAGTAAACCACAATGACTTTTCTTTTTCCATACAACTTTTCGTTTCTCCTGCAGGCAATAATTATCTTGCTTTTGTGTTTGCACGATTTTCTATTTACACATACCTAATTCAATCCCCAAGGCTTCATCAGTCGTCTAATTCTTCCCTGCACAATCATCAGGGAGCAATTTCATCTTCTGAGAAGTCTCTCTGAGATTCCTGATGTGCTCCAATGTGGACCGGAAGCCTCTGAGCCTGGTGCACAGCTGTCACCCGGGCCCTTCCTTTACCACAAATCTCTCTTTCCTGTTGGATCTCCTGCGCCCCATGCCTTCCTTAGTATTGGTTTATCTCCTGGCCCTGGGGGCACATGGTCTTCACTGCATTCCTAGGAAGGGATGCAGGGGAGGTAAATATTTTGAGACCTTCCACCTCTGAAAATATCTTTATCCCTTCTTCCCAATTGATTGGTGCTGTGGATGGTTATGGAATTCGAGATCAGAAGTACTTTAGCTTCATGATTTTGAAAGCATTCACTATTATCTTCAAACTTCTAGTAGTGCTATTGAAAAGTGCAAAGTCTTTCTGATCTTTGTGAGCTTATAAGGATTTTTCTTTGCAGAACTTTTTTTTTTTGTGGTACCAGGGATTGAACCCAGGGGCATTCTACCTTCAGGCTATACCCCCAGCCCTATTTATTATTCCTTATTTTTTGAAACAGGGTCTCACTAAGTTGCGGAGGGCCTCACTAAGTAGCTGAGGCTGGCCGCGAACCTGGATCCTCCAGTCTCGGCCTCCCAAGTACTGGGATTACAAGCATCTCACACCTGGCTCTTTGCAGAACATTTTAAAAATGATTATAATATTTTATCTATTGTATTGGGCACTTGGTAGATACTTTAAAATTGTAAACTCAGGTCTTTCAATTATGGGAGATTTCCTCTCTTCCTTCTTTCTCCCTTTCTCTCTCTCTCTTTCATGATCCCTCTCCTCCATTTTCTCTTTTGTTATTTACTGGATCTCCTATTGTTTACATCTTGCAACTCCTGAACTTGTCCTCTATTTTTCTTATCTTTTGCATTCCCATTCTCTTTCTTTGCCTTCCTTCCTTGGCTTTGTCTCTTATACTTCTATTGAATTTTTTACTTCCTCTGTCGTGTTTTTAATTCTCGAGTGTGTTTGCTTTTGTTCTCTGAATGTTCCTTTTCATAATAAGCCCTCTTTGCTTTATGGCTGCAATGTCTTCTCTTGTAGCTCCAAGGACATCAATTGTAGCATGTTTAGAGGTTTTTCCTCTCTGAATCAACTTAGCTTCCTCTTAAGTTCATCTGGTCTCTCTATCATATTGGTAGCTTTCCTCACCTGTCTGGAGATCTTTGCTTTATTTATGGGATACTAAAATGGTGATTGGGTATGTGATTGGGGATTGTCCTGAGCTGAGCTGGCACAATCATTTCTTGGATATTTTTGGTATCATCATCTTTAGGTTTTACTTCTTGGGCAGACTAAATTGTTTCCTGCCTGGCTTCAAGGTCCTTGAAGGAGAGGCCCAGGGAAGAGCTGTGAGTGTCAGCTCCAGGGCACACACACTCCTAATGCTCCGCTCTTCAGTGGGAGACTCCTTCCCTCAGCTCTTCCTGGTGGATCCTCTCCAGAGAACAGCACCACAGTCCTCTTCCATTACAGGCAGTCCTCTGACGGTAACGAGCTGGGAGGGAGCAAGGAAACAGTCTATACAGTTTAGCTCCATCTTCATCTTTATTTCCAGAGATAACTGGTTTCCGAGACTTCTGAGAGTTCTACTGTTTAATCACATTGCTTCATGGTTTTCTCCACTGTTGGCCTGAAACTTGGTTTTCTTGTACCTGCTCAGTTGCTAAATTATTTATCATGCTCATCTGCTTTTTAGCTTCCCAAATTTTGTTGCCAGAATTTTCTCCTATTCTCCCAGTATGTGTTTATAAATTAAAAAAAAATCCATTACTGTTCTTTGGGATGGAGTGGGATTTAGGGAGGGAGTGAAAGTGGAAGCATTTGTTCCATCTTATTCCTTCACTTTTTCTTATGCATTTTAGGATGGGGTCATCATACTCCACACACATGCACATATATAAATAAAAAAACAAAAACTGCAACTTCAGAATTTGTATAACAATTTTTTTAAATGAGCGATTATTTGGGGAAGAATTGGCATTATTCTTATTAATTTTTTTTACAATTTTAAGTCTTCACATCTATGAATGTTATACCTCTCCATTTATTTCAGCTCGTTGTTTATGTTTGATAGGAATTTGTGTGGTGGATTGTGTGCAAGGGTGGTCACAGTCCCTGTTCCCATCCTGGGATGTTTATCTCTTTGTATTGTTATTTTGTCACTCCTTCATCCCTTGAGTCTGGGCTGGTTTTAAAGCTTGCTTTGATTGGTAGATTATAGTGGAAATGCTGTTGCATATCTGCCTTGGTCTGTTTGAGACTGAGTAATTTATAAAGAACAGAAATTTCTTTCTCAAGTTTTAGAGGCCAGGAAGTCCAGCCCAAGGTACCAGCAGGTTCTGTTGCCTGGTGAAGGTTGCTCCCTGCTTCAAGATGGCACCTGGTGGTTGCATCCTCTGGAGGGTCTGGAGGAGACACTGTGTTTTTATGGTAGAGGGGATGGGAGGGTCAAATTCACCTCATAAGCCCTTTCCAAAGCCACTACTCTATTCATGAAGGCAAAGACTTCATGGCCTAATCACCTCCCTAAGGCCATGTCTCTTAAAATTGTTAAGGATTCAATTTAAATGTGATTTTGGAAGGGACACAAACATTTGCACCATAGCAAAGTCTTTGGAGCCTGGACCTCACTCAGGATGCCTCGAGGCATTTGCTTTTACCCACTTGGAACTCTTCCACTGCTACATGGCTGCAGAAAGGTGACCCAGCCAATAGCCAGTACCAACCACCATATTCTGGTCATGCAGACCATTAAGACGCCTGATACACCAAGTGCTATATGCATGTATGTCCCTATCACTCTGAACTACATTATGATGTGAAACTACAATGCACCAATAAAAGTATATATATATATGTGTCTGTGTGTGTGTGTGCTAGATGCCTGATGACTGTAGCCACATGAGTGACCCAGGTGAGGCTGGCAAGGGATAACTGCTGAGATTTGTACATTTCTTTGTGAGGCTCTTGCATGTGTTTCTTTTACCAAATGTAGCTCTATGTTCTTTCTGAATTTTATTGCTTTAGTGAATAGATTCTTTTTCTCTATTACATCTTATAATTGTCCATTACTGACTTATGGAAATGCATTAAATTTTATATGTTGTTCTTATGTGTAGTAATTTCCCCAAACTTTCTTACTCTAAGGTGATAGATTCTATTTGTCCTGTTAAGAAATCGTGTACAATGTCTAGCTTGCCAAGGCTTCTTTTTCTTTATCACGAATAACTGTCAAAATATATTTAATTTTCTTTAATGGTTTTTCTGCATTGACATGGGCATGTCAATTTCTCCTGTAATTTGTTAATGTGTTGTAATACATTAAAAGCCTACTAAGTTATGATACATTTTCCTTTATACATATATATACTATATATATATATATACACACATAATACGTATTCATATATATATATACACACACATTCACATATACATACATAATTGGATTTATTACTTAGCTAATTCAGAACTATGATGAGTTCATACATGAGCCTGATATTTGCTTTTCTTTAATTGTGTTGTCCTTATTTGCTTTTGGAACGAAGGTCAAATTAACCTCATATGATGAGTAAGTCGGTTTCCTTACTTTTTCCATGCTCTGAAAGAGTTTGTATACAACAGGAATAATTTGTTCCACCAAGTTTGATAAAAATTATGTAAAACCATCTGGGTCTGTCATTGTCTCCTCTTCCTTCTTCTCCTCCTTTGTTATGTTGAAATAGTTCTTAGACTAATGGAAAAGTTGCAAAATATTGCAGGGAGTTCTCATAGACCCTTCGGTCAAGCTGAACCAGCCTGGTTTTCCTGGAACACTAGGGTCACACAATACTGCCTGAGGCATAAGGGTCCAGCCGAGTCTTCTAAGGGGGACATTCTCTCCATCTTCAGGTGTCTATAGACTCTCCTGAAGTCATCCAACTGCTTTAGAGACAGACTCTGTGGCTGTCTGTTTATAATATGCAGGTAACTGCTAAAACCCCATCATGTTACAAGTGTTCACTGAGCATCTTCCATGGTCCAAACGCTACTGGGCTCTGTGCCGTGTGCAGAGAGGACCAGACATAGTTCCCAGTTTCCAGGAGCCTGCCCTCTGCTTTGAAGGCAGATCTGGGCTGAAATAATGTTAATACACGGTGGAGTTCAAACTCTGTTACTTGCAGGAGCTAATCAGTGCTGCTGTGACATGGGATGATAAGATCTTCAGGCTCTAACTGTTGGACAATTGGACCCTGGAATGGGGGTGTTGTTGGGAGATGGGCTGGGCCATGGGACTGGAGAGTAGGGAAAGGCCCAGGTTGTCGTCCATCGGGTGCAGGCAGGTGGGCTCCCAGAGGGAAGTGTGGACATGTCAGAGGAGGACATTGTAGGGAAGGACTGCAGGGATGGAGAAGATGGTGAAATGGAATGAGAGACAATCACGAAAACAAACTTTCCTACTGCTGTTTTGCCCAGGGCCAGCCCCAGGCCTGTGTGCCATCTGGTAGGGCTTGTGATTCCATTCACATGAAACTGTCTCATCTCCCTTCCCTTCCCTTTTCTGCCTCACTGCCGCCCATGGGTGTGTGCATGATGGCACGATGCAATTTACAAAATTAGTAAATTTCCCCGGACCCCACCCTGGGCCGTCTCCCTGGTGGCCCTGTGATTTCACGGGTGACGTGTTTGGCCAGCTCCTTGCAGCCCACGTAGTGCTGAGAGATGGATGTCAGGGCCCTCAGGGATGGAAACCCACAGAGTTATGGATCCTCTTCGTGCTCCCTCCCCAGCCTCACTCAAGTTGTCTCAGCAAGCATTTTAGTGAATGTGTGCACGGTATCAGGTGCTGGAGGGAGCAGTGTGGAGGAGATGGACAAGATCTGATCTCTCATCAAAGTTGGCCTGGCCTTCTCCTCCAAGCATTACATGTGTTCATGTGTGCATAGAAGACACTTTGTAGCTTACAAAACACTCCCCTTCCAAAGTTCACAGTGTCCCTCTGAGGGAGGCAGGGAAGCTTTTATTGATCCCTTTTTCAGATGAGGAAAGCAAGCAGTAATACTCAGGATCATGTAGCTGTGGGCAGGAGGCTCAGGGAAAAAAACCCGAGTCTTCTAGTTCAAAGTGGAGAGTTATCATGTCTCAGAAAGGAGGAAACACTCAGATCCCAGTCTTCGGTCTGCCATGATCCATCACACCACCCAGTCTTGTAGGAAACTACAGACTTTCCTTCATTGCTCACCTGGCTTTGTGTATTTCCTTCCTTCCTTCCTTCCTTCCTTCCTTCCTTCCTTCCTTCCTGCCTTCCTGCCTTCTTTCCTTCCTTCCTTCCTTCCTTCCTTCCTTCCTTCCTTCCTTCCTTCAGATTGAATCCAGGGGCATTCTACCTCTGAGCTACACCCTCAGCTATTTTTATTTTTTATTTTGAAACAGGGTCTTGCTAAGTTGCTGAGGCTGGCTTCGAATCTGCAATCCTCCTGTCTCAGCCTCCCAAGTGCTGGGATTGCAAGTGTGCGCCACGGCATCTGGGTTTGGATCTTACTAACATGGCTGAGGGACTAAAGGGCCATCGGACTCAGAGAACCAGCACCCAATAGCTGTCGCTGCTGGTAGTTGTGTGATCATGTGATTGTGTTGTAAGCAGTGTAGATTCCCCATGCTTCAGCCACATGCAGCCCCCAGAGTCGATCAAAGTAACCGACACTCTTGTGCAAGGGAAATAGAGATTTCTTCCTGAATAGATTTATTCAAAATCTCTCAAGAAGGCCTTTCCACTGTGTTCAAAATAGTTAATTCTCTTTAAAAGTTGGAGAGAGAGAGGACAGAAGATGCCCAGGATCCTGCAGTTATGGAACAGCAGGCTTCTGATTCAGCATGGTCAGGCAGAGGAGGCCTGTTTCATGGAGGGAAATCCCTGATTTTTACAGATGAGGATGAACATGAGATCAGCTTATGCATGAGAGTTGATGGTAACTAGTTCATGAGACCAGGGGGAAGAGAGAGAAAGAGAGCGAGAGAGCAAGAGCGAGAGCGAGAGCGAAAGAGAGAGAGACACAGAGAGAGAGAACACTACCAAAGAATTTTTGTTGGTATAAGAAAACCTGGCTTTAGGCAGTAGCCATGGTCCTGAAAAGTGTGAGCAAACCCAATGTTAGGAAAAGAAATGCAGCTTTAATTGTACAAAAGAGTCTCGATTTCTAAAGGAGCCCAACCAGAATGATTGGTGTGTGTGTGCGTGTGTGTGTGTGTGCGCGCGCGCGCGTGTGTGTATGTGTGTGTGTGTGTGTTTTCAAGGGGGGTATCTGTCCTCTTATTATTCCTCAGAAAAATTCCAAGGTGGAACAGTTTGTCTTGGGGGTTTCTTCTCTCATTTTGTGTCTTGATTTTCCCTCTAAGCTGGGTCATCACCTCCACTTTTCTTTGGGGACACTGGCTGGGATGATTGGGGCCATGGGGGACCAAGGCATCAGGTGATTACAACCCAAGCATAATGCTGGTTAGAAGCACTTGGATTTTTTTTTTTTTTTCGGTACTGGGGATTGAACCCAGGGGCATTCTACCTCCAAGCTACATCCCCAGCCCTATTTTTTATTATTTATTTTGAAACAGGGCCTCACTAAGTTGCAGAGGGCCTCACAAGTATCTGAGGCTGGCCGCGAACGTGCGATCCTCCTGTCTCAGCCTCCCAAGTACTGGGATTGCAAGCATGCGCCACCACGCCCGGCTAGCACTTGTATTTTTATGGGGACTTTTCACACAATGGAAAAATCTTTATAGATCACTTATGGAGGAGTTTGGTTAATTTATGCTCTGATTTTGGAGATGTCCTGCCTGTGGCCAAAGTGATTTCTCAGAGAACTGAGCTCCTTCATTGTGTACTGATTTTATGAGTTTAACTCTTAGGGAGTAGATAGAGATCTCCAACGTTTTGGGTCCTGTAGGGAGTTGAAAGGTGGCCCTCAAATACATGACCCTATTTGGAAAAGGGTCTTTGCAGATATAATTAAGGAAAGGGTCTCAAGATGAGATCATCCTGGATTAGGATGGGCCCTAAATCTAATGACAAGTGTCCTTATAAGAGGAGAGAAAGGGAAGTGTCTATTTAGTTCAGTTGCCGATTTCTTGATTGGGTTATTTATTTTTTTTAGTGTTGAGTCTTTTAAGTACTTTGTATATTTTAGATATTAGTTCTCTATCAAGAGGGATAGCTGGCAAAGATCTTCTCCCATTCTGTAGGCTCTCTCGAAAGGGAGAAGACGAGCCTAGGAGAAGGCAATGTGAAGATAGAGGAAGGAACTGGATTGATGCATCCACAAGCCCAGGAATGACAGTGACTTCTGGGGCCACCACCTTGGAGGGAGCTTGGTAGGTTCTCTCTCAGAGCCTCCAGAAGAAGCCAACACTGCTGAAAACTTGATGTTGGACTTCTGGTCCCCAGAACTATGAAAGGATAGATTTCTGTTTATGTAAGTTGCTACAGCAACCACAGGAAACTAACACAAGTCTCCTTACTGTGTGAACCATAAGAACCCAACTGCCTGCAAGGTAACATATTATGGGCACCCAGAGAGGTTTCCTGTCTTTTCTCCCATCTACTATTGCAAGTGCCCCCAAATCCACACTGAGACCATCTCAATGCATACAGCTAATAGAATTGTGTGCACATACAAGAATGTTCATAGCAGCATCTTTTGTAAAAGCCCTGAATGGCCATCAACAGTGGAATGGATAAGTACATTGTAGTCTATTCATACAGTAGAATATAGTATAGCACCAATTAATGAATTGTAGCCCAAGCAGATTCATGGGTACATCTTGCTCGCATGATGTTGAGTGAAAGAAGTCAGATCCAAAAGAATGTATATTGAATGAGTGTGTTGATAATAAAGGTCAAAGGCAGGCAAAGTTATCAAGGGTGTTAGAAGTTGGGACAATGGCTAGGAAAGGGGGATGCATAGGGAAGGGCAGGAGAAAGGGAACAACTTCTGGGACATGGGGATTATTTTATTTCTTGACCTGGGCACTCACTTTGTGATAATTCATTTGCCTAAATGTACATAACATATGAATTTGTATATGTTATAATCCACACTATGAAAGTTTAAAAAAAACTCACCACCAGCAATTTTGGAAAAGTAGGACATAAAACAAAGTGATGGTGTACTTAGATTGGGCTTTCCTAGAAGCAGATGTGGAGACAAAGATTTCAGTACAGCAGTAGTTGGGAGATGTTCCTCGGAAGCACTGGTTGGGAATCAGGAGAGCAAGACGGGGAAGAGAAGGAAGCCAATAAAGGGTCTGTAGTGAGGCAAGTCACCTCCGATGACAAAAGGGGCTCCATCCCCAGGAGGACTCTGGCAGCCAGAATCAAACATGGCCAGACTTCTGCCTGGACACACAGGAGAACTTACTCTCTGACTCCTGGCCACCAGGGCATTGCCTCCCTGGCCTTGACTAAGAGAGAACGCTCGGTGGAAAGTCGAGGTCTGGCAGAGGGGCTTCATGAAAGGGGATGGGGTACCTGGGGCAGGCCCCCAACAGCATCTGCTACGATGATCTATGCAGCAGCATGCTGAAGCAAAGTGAGTATAAGAAGCAGAGCCCTCTTCCAGGAATCCAGAAAAAGGCCCAGAGGCAACCTATCACCAAAACCTATCCAAACATTCAGCCCACTGCCAAAACCCGCCAAGGGAGTGACGGCCTTGGTTAGATTAATCTTGAACACTTATCTTTAGAATGGCTAAATGAAAGAAGGGTAAAATGAAAATTATCACAAAATTCTGTGATTTGGAGTGTCCCTTAAAAAAGCATGTATTAGAAACAGAATCCTCAGTGTGACGGTGCTGGGAAGTGGGGCCCAGTGGGCAAGGATGGATGGATGGATGCTGCTATCTTGGGTGTGTTTGCTATTGTAGGAGTGAGTTCCTTGTAAAAGGATGAGTTTGGTCCTCCCCCCCTCCCTGCCCTGGACCATGGGAAAATGTAGCAAGAAGAGCCCTGCTGGAGGGTGTTATGTTTTCTCTCATATTGGAAGCTAGAGAGAAAAATGGAAACAAAGCATCTCATAAAATTAGAAGGGAGATCATTTATTTAGAGTAAGAGGACCCAGGGGAGGGGAGAACAAGGGGCGGTACTGGGGAATGAAATTGACCAAATTATGTTTTGTGCATGTGTGACTATGTCACAACAAGTCCCACTATTATGTATAATTATTATGCACGAATAACTTTATTTTTTAAAGCCCTTGCTGAATGTCAGATCCTGAATCTTAGACTTCTCAGCCTTTAGAACTGGCAGGAAATAAATTTCTGTTCTTTATACATTACCCCATCTGTGGTATTTTGTTATAGCAGCACAAAACAAGCTAAGATAGAAAAGAAGCCCAGTCTCAACGTTCAAGACATCAGAACTTTAGAGATGCATCCACAAGACAAGAGACACAGCCAGGCACTGTCACCAGAGATCAGGTTACACTGTCTTATGTTCAGACACTACTTGTTTGATGAATATTGATTGCTGTCTAGAATGTGGTAGGCACAGTGCTAAGTGTGTGTGATTCAGAGAAGAACGAGGCTGTGTCTGCCCTGATACGGTGGATGTCTAAAGGGGAGGCAGGAAAAGAGGTTGTCACAATTCACAGATCACTCCTCCATTCACAGGTGTTCAGGAGCTTACTGTGCACAGTTCAGGACACTTGACATACATTAGAAATAAATAAATAGATGACAAAACCTGCACTGTGGCCTAACACCCAAGCAGGAGATAGAAGGTAATGATAAACCCCATTAATGAATAATTTATAGAGTATGCCAAAAGCCAATAAAGACCCTAAGAATAGCCCATGGTCCAGGTGGGACAGGAGGGGGTGCATTTTTTCATAGTGGTCACTTTGGGCCTAAGACATCACCTCTCAATTAATCTACTTACAGTTAGATCCTCATCTGGAGGCATGATTCTGGGGGAAGCCAGGCAAAGAACATCTAATACACCATTGTTCACAGAAAATGAGCCCAGGTAGAAACTTTGGGAGACTGCATGCTGCTGGTTTTTGGACACACTGTGTTGGGCTTGTGGGCCCTCCAAATGTGACCTCAGTATGGGAAAGTGGTTTGGGCTGGAGGGGCAGACTGGAGGGGAGGGAGGAAGTCACAAGGCAGGCACTGGTCAAGTCACCCAGGGAGAAGGCACAGAGTGAGGATGCATGGGAGGAGGATGGAGTAGGTTTGAGGTCCTGCAGACAGTGGCGGGCTGCACAGAAGGCGGGCAGAGGGACCAGAGAGGGAAGAGGGAAGCTGAGAGTCAGTGGCATCCTGGAAGCAGAAGGGGGAGAGGGTGTCAAGGAGGAGGGAGCGGTCGGAACATCACACCCGCAAGGCACCAATGCAGGTATGGTCACTAGTGCCATCAGTGGAAAGGTCTCTGCAGGAGGAGAGGGCAGCAAGCTGAGAGGTGACCAGGAGGTGGGGAAGAGCCCCCCAGGAGAGAGGGGCCTTGGGAAACGTGGCTGTCTTCCTCTACGGAATGGAAACGGCCACCCTGAGCACGTGGGTGTGTGCGGAATGTTCAGAAGGGACAGTGAGTGACGATGGGGAAAGTTTTTTAGGGAGAAGATGCGGAAATAGTGGAGGCGGGGGGCGGAGACAGGAGGAAAGGAAGCAAGGCTGGTGTCTGACTTTGCTGTGTCTGACTTTTCAGAGCCCTTGTACCCAGGCAGGACTCTCACTGGTCCTTACAACAACATTGTGAGGTAGACAGATCAAGGGCTCCATTTTCCAGATGGGGGAGGTAGAGCCCAGAGAGGTTCTGTACCTGGCCCAGGGACACACAGAAAGCCATGGGGCCAGGAGACCCCCAGAAATTTTGATTCCTCACCCTGAGCACTGTTCACAGAATCCCCCACCTTCTGAATTCCTTCTTCCCCTTTCCAGATGCACCTGGGACCAACAGATGCTGACTTCAGATATACTTGGTGAAAGAAGCATTTCGAGTGGGTGCATTTTATTCAGGTTGACAAGGCCTGACAGGGCACCATAAGCTGGTGAGAGAGAGCCCATTCTGGAGTATGTGGTGGCAAGGAGGTTTTCCAGGAGTGGCCTCACCTGTGGACAACCACAAGTGGTCCTCACCTTAGACCAACATGGAAACCCAGACTGGAAATTAGGGTAAGTTAGGTGATAATTCATCTTATGAAATACTGCATTGCTGCTAAGTGAGCAACTCTCTAGGCCTAAAATATCTTACTTATAAAATTACAAAATTTTAAATTTTAAATTTAAACTATTGAATTTAAAAGTTTATGAAATTATAAAACTGTATTTCTGTTGAATATCGAGCACCACAGAACTACCATCGCTAATTAAATGCAACAGGCAGGACCTGGCGGCTTCTTGTTCCAGTCCAGAGTAGCACATTGGTTCCTAATCACCATAAAGATGAACAGCACCTCTGAGAGGTCTCTTGCTGAAAACTGTAGCAGCTGCCCAACTGGCAAAGTGAGCCACAGTACCCGGCCCACAACCATCTTTGGTCTAGGCCTGGAAGCGGAGCTCATTGCCCTTTGGTGTTGATCTTTTGTATCATCCCTGCTTCGTTGCATCGTCACCCCTGGTCTACAAGTCCTCTCTCCCTTGCTAGCTGCAGTCTCTCTAAGGACTTTGGTAGAGAAGCAAGAGTCTGGATGGGGAGTCAGCCCTTCCAGGTCTCTAGTGCAGTCTTGCCTCCCGCCCCCTGGGAGGGCCTTCAGTGAATCACTCTTCCTCTGAGCCTTCCAGGTCAAAAGTTCTAGTCCCCCAAGTCAACCATCACCAGAAAGCCCATGTCCATTCATTTGTTGATGGAATATTTGGCTGCCCACCTGTTCTTTTAAAAGAAAGGTGTTTCTGGAAAACCCACTTGGAATCCAAGGGAGCCAAGAGCAAGAGTGCACATCTGATCTCCAAGTGGCTGGGTTTCTCAGGAGCCTCTTAGCTCAGGAGTGACAGAAGCCAGCAGGAAGCAGGGGGCATTCGGAGTATCTGCGGGGGCTGCAGGATGTAAGCAGAGAAGGGGGAGAAGGCAAGCCTCAAGGGGAAGGAGTGGGAGGGAAGGGATGAGTGGAGAGTGCACAGAGCAGGGCTCTCTGCCGAAGGGAGGAGGGAGAAGCCGGAGGTGACTGTCCTCCAGGAAGGTCGGAGGGGAGATGTGACTACTACTGTCTGGCTCTTGAGTAAGAAAAGGAAAGGCAGAAGGGGAGAGAACAAGAAAGGAGGAGAAGCAAGAAGGAGGAGGGAGGGTGTGTGTCAAGGTTAGTGGAGGCTGAGGAAGGAGCAAGGGCACACAGGATGGGAGGCATTGAAGGGACAATGAGAGGCTAGCCCAGGACAAAGTGAACCTGCAGGGACCGAGTGCGGCCTGAAGCACCAAAATACAAAGCTGTCTCCCTCCTTCTGCCACGTCTATCTCCTTATGTTTTTCTTTTTCTTTCTTTTTTTTTTTTTGCGGTACCGGGGATTGAACCCAGGGGCGTTCTACCTCCGCGCTAAGCCCCCGGCCCTATTTTTTATACTTTATTTTGAAACCGGGTCTCACGAAGTTACGGAGGGCCTCACTAAGTAGAGAGAGAGAGAGAGAGACAGGGAGAGAGAGAGCGAGAGAGCTGAGGCTGGCCGCGAACCCGGATCCTCCGGTCTCCGCCTCCCAAAGTACTGGGATTACAAGCGTGCGCCACCACGCCCGGCTTCCTTATGTTTTTCTGATTTGCTATTTAGTATCATTATGAGTAAAAGAAAATTAAACATTTAAATTATTAGCATGAATCTTGCTGTTCATTTTTATAGTGTATAATTCTTTATTTCTTCATTTTATTTTTGGTACTGGGGATTGAACCTAGGGGCATTCTACCTCTGGGCTACACCCCCAGCCCTATTTTTTTATTCTTTATTTTGAAACAGGGTCTCACTAAGTTGCAGAGGGCCTCACTAAGTAGCTGAGGCTGGCCCGAACCCCGATCCTCTGGTCTCAGCCTCCCAAGTACTGGGATTACAAGTGTGCGCCACCATGCCCGGCTATTTCTTCATTTTTAATTGTGGTAAAATAGACACACCATTTTCAGGTGTACATTTGAGTGGCATTGAGTCCATTCACATTCAACTGTCACCACCATCCATCCACGGACCCATTTCATCTTGCAAAACTGAAACTCTGTCCCCATTCGACCAGAACCCTCACTCTTCCCTCCCCTGGGCCTGGCACCTGCCATTGACCTTCCTGTCTCTGGGAGTCTGAGGACTCTCTACTTCATTCATCCCTCAATGGACCTGGATTAGTCCATCCTTTGGCTATTGTGAATGAGCCATACTGGTTTTAAACGCACATGTAAAATTGTTTAACTCATGTTCAGAATCACCAAAATGACATAGTTCATATTTCATACCTCATACATTCAAATTTGTTTTCTTCTTCCCATGATCAGGGAAACACTGTTGATTTCACTGCTGATAGCATGCATTCTACTTCTATGTTTGGAGGGGTAAATAGACCCTGCTTTCTAGTCATAGACGTGTGGATATGGAGCACAGGCACAGACTCCCGTGGGCTTCATGTGTGGGGGTTCAGTGCAACTCAATGGAAACAGGGGAGGGAGCCCTGGAGGCCACAGTGGTTCAGCAAATACCAGCTGCAAATGGGGCGGCCACTGAGCACACCTCCTCTGACCCAGTGCATGCTCCACAGATCTGGTGGACTGCACTTAAAACACCAGTCCAAAGACAAGAGGACCAATAATTTCAAGACAGAAGCAGCATAGCAGCAAGCCAAGTATAGGGCTCTTCTGCATGTGTGGCCTGTGTGATTGCACAGGTCGTGTGTTTGAGGAACCCATCCAACAAATGACGTGGGCTAAAGGAAAGGAGGCAGAGAAAAGCACAAGAGAAACAGACAGGGGGTTTCCCTCAGCAGCCCTTTTGAGGATAACCAAGCAGAAACAGCAAAAAGAAGTGAAAAGATCAGCAAAGTGAAGAAGGGACAGCCAAGTCCACGTGGTAAGAAGGAAGGCAGAGCAGCTGCGCACGGTAGTGCCTGTGTACGCCTGGACTTCCAGTACTTTCCCGGTACTTGAAAGTCTGACACAGGAGGATCACAGGTTCGAGGCCAGTGTGCTGTAACTTAGTGAGACCCTGCCTCAAAATAAAAAATACAAAGAGCTGGGGATATAGCTCAGTGGTAGAATGCCCTTGGGTTCAATCCCCAGTTCTGCCAAAAAAGAAGGAAGGAAGGAAGGAAGGAAGGAAGGAAAGATGAATGGAGGCAGAAGTCCCTCTACAATCACAGAGGAACCCACATTTCCCGGGCTGTCTAGGGCAGTTCTGTGTGGGAGCTCCCAGCAAACACAGGGCACCCTGAGCATGTCAGGCTTTGTCCTTGAGCCCAAGGACATTCAGGAAGAGGCCTTGATTGCGTCAAGAGGATGTGAGTTCTATTGAGTGCTTTCTGTTTTCAAAATGGGTATGTAGTATGGTTTAGAAAGTTTTCTTTCTAGTATATGCAATAATATGTACCTATTTTAAGTTCCAGTATCTGGAAGGCTAAGTTTTAAATTCCTAGAAAATCTACTTTCATGGTATATCACACACGTGGGAGATTGCTGTATCTGAAAGCACATGAAAATGTTTAATGCTCTAGATAATTACAGAAATAAGTACTTGTAGGGCATGGGCTGTGTCTTTTTCATTTGCATCATTGGTGATACTAGGCTAAGACATAGATTGTTGATATATATATATATATTCTTTCTTTCTTTTTTTTTTTGCTGTGCTGGGAATCAAACCAAGGGCCTCAAGCATGCTGAGTAAGTGCTCTACCATTTAGTTACACCCCCAGTCTTTGATTGTTGGTAAATCCTTGAAGGGCTATGTGCGCATTGGGGAAGGATTTGAAGTCTTATGAACTTGGGTAGGTGGCCCTGCTAATTCTGCCTACATTTATGGCTGGTTTTGTCTAAGAGCTCACATTAGCATAAACTAGGTATCAGAACTTTAAGCAGTATAGTTTTCTCTGTGTTATCTCCCAAAATAATCTGGCATAACTTGATTTCATTAAATATTTCACTCTAAAAATTGCTACTGAACTAATGAATGTGTGTAAGTGAATAGAGAAGACAGCCACTCTGTCAATGATCAGGGGCTCGCTGACATTCACCTTGAAGTGTTGTAAGTGCTGCGGTGCATCCCAGCTTAAAATTCTATGATTCAATTAATATTTACAAATTCAATTAAAATGATCACTGCTTGAGAAGAGGAAATCAGATGCATTTGGGTACCATGGCAATCCATTTACTACCAGATATTAATCTGGACAAATGGTATTTGAAAAACAGAAGAGCAAATGACACGAGAGAGTCAGAAGATGATGCATTCAGTTAGCCAGGGATTACTCAAGGGTGCTGATGTTGCTGATATGCTAGGCACAATGTAAGTTAAAGTAGAAGTTAACATCTCTTGTAGAAGTTAATGACGTGGAAACACACAGATAAAGCTATAGAAAGACATTGTCAGCTGGGTGTGGTGGTACACACCTATTATCCTAGTATTTGGGAGGCTGAGACAGGAGGATCACAGGTTTGAGGCCAGCCTCAGCACCTTAGTGAGATCCTGTTTCAAAATAAAAATATTAAAATAGGGCTGGGGAGTGGGGTAGCCCAGAGGTAAAATACCCCTGGGTTCAATCCCCAGTACTACAAAAAAAAGACATTGTCAAACAAGATGTCATCAGGAGTAGACAACATGGGAGACCACAGGTGCCCAGAGAAGGCGTTGGTCTCCCTGTGCAAAGGGCTCAGGGAGGCTTGGCTGGAGTTAGCATGGAAGTTGCTTAACTCCCACCTGTCTATGGCCAGGCTGACGGCATCTGCTTCTTGCTTTATGGGAAGGGTTGTGACTTTTTTATTTTTACTTTTTGTACAGGGGATTGAACCCAGGGGCATTCTACCTTTGAGCTACATCCCCCAGCCCTATTTTATTTTTTATTTTGAAACAGAGCCTCACAAAGTTGCTGAGGGCCTTACTAAATTGCTGTGGCTGGCCTAGAACCTGAGATCCTTCTGTTTCAGTTTCCCAAGTACTGGGTTTACAGGCCTGCGTCACCATGCCTGGCAGTTGTGGACTCTTATAACCAATCATTCATTCCACAAAATGTTTCTTAAACACCTAATAAGTGCCAAGCTCTGTGCAAAGTACTAGAGATATCAAGATGAGCAAAGCACCCAGATTGTTTGCACAGTCAGGGAACGGAGGAAAGTGTAGTGTGGCAGTCTGGTTTGGTAGATGCAGCTGTGTGGTTCCTGGCCACCACCCACTGCAGCTGTCTTTCCTAACTGGTGATGGAGGCCTGCCTGATGTGCCTGTTGTGGTCTCAGCGTCTTTCTTCAGGTAGCTACCAGGGAGTCACTACCCATCAATCATGCCTGGCTCAGACAATAGAACCTCTTTGCTTCCCAGGCAACAGGGGCTGTAAGAACACTGCACATTTTGCTAGGGGACCACTGAGAAGCAGTGTGCTGGTGAGTTTCCATGGAGCTTGGGTAGGGAGTCACAGAGCAGGTGACCAATCCACTGAACCCCAAAGGAGAAATAGCTTTCTGTAGGTCAGGAATTTCCAGGTCCCCTTTCACTCCCAGCACTGTTGCTGGTTTATTGGCAACCTGGGAAGAAGGACGTGGTCCCTGGGAAAAATAACTTCCTTCTTGGTAACAGTGGACCCTACTCAGGGTCCCTCAGATCCGGGCTTCAATGGGAGTAACAGACCTCTTGGAATGGACAGAGCTTCCAGGTGGGTAGCGTGGTTGAGCCAGCCTGTTGGAGGAAGTCCAGGGCACTGGCCCAGCTGCTGGGTTTTCTTTGGCAGAAGAAGGTCCAGTTTCTTTGCGTAGCCAAGCAGGCCAGGCGAAGTGAGCTCACAGCGCTCCATGGGTCCTGGCACTGGAGACCGAGGTGGAGGGAAGTGAAGGGTTGGGGTAGCTCTAATGGTTCCAGGTTTGTAGGAGGCAAGGCACTGGGCCAAAGGAGACAGGAAATATTCTGGGCTTTCAGACATTGTGTCATATGATTGTTTATCTGGGAAGAGGAAGCCACCCAGGGAGTGCTGGTGCCCATCACCACCCCCGGAGAGAAGCCCAGTGGGTGCAAGTGCCACCCGCCCCACCACACCCAACAGGTGAGGCGAGCCCATTGTGTCCAGAGCCCTGCCACCCACATTTCCACCAGCACCTCAGGAGGGGACCCAGCTCTTACCTGCCACTCTTGGGCAAATCGCTCATGTGCAGAAACTCAGTTTCCCCATCTGTAAAATGAAGGAAAACTTCTTCCACCTTCCACCTGAGAAAATGGGTGGTGAAGAGCAGAGCAGCCACCTCCATACAATGAGGGGTTTTTGTTCTCATAACAACCACCTAGGCCTGAGAGTTCCGGAGTTAACGTTAGATCCCCTCCTTCCCCTCCATATTCAACCTCTGGCTGAGACCGATGGACTCTTCAGGTCTCTGAAGAGAATTGACAATCTTCAATTGCTCCCCACCCTCTGCTACTGTCCTGAGTTAGACCCGAGTTGCCTTCACCTGGACCATTGATTCAGCCTTCTCATCATCTATCCCCCTGCCTCCAGCACCACTGCCATCTGCCCTCCATATCATCAGCATAAGGGATCACTCTGGCCAGAGAATCTCTTCTCAACTCCCCTGCCTCCCTCTTGCCTACAGATGGAAATTGCGCTCTACCAAACGCCCCTGGGATCTGACCTCACTACCTTTCCAGTCCCGTCTCCTGCTTTTCCCATATCCTCCTCCTATGCGCCAGCCCTCAAGGTCACTATTTCTTGAACTAACTCTGCAGATTCTTACTTTTGTGCACATGTCTATCCTTTTCCTTTTTTCTGGGATGTACTTTAGTATTCACCATGTCTATCTAACTATTTCAAAAAACAATAAAGTTCCTGACCTCAAGCCATATGCTACATGAATTCCAGATTAATTTTGGATTTAAATGTGGAAAAGCAAATGAAACCATAAACACATTAAAAGAAAATATGCAGCTGGATGTGGTAGTGAATGCCTGTAACCCAGTACTTGGGAGACTGAGACAGGAGGATCACAGGTTCGAGAACAGCCTCAGTAACTTACTGAGGACCTTAGCAACCTAGGCAGACCCTGTTTCAAAACAAAAACTAAAAAGGGCTGAGGGTGTAGCTCAGAGATAGAATGCCTTTGGTAGAATACCATAGTACTACCAAAAAAGGGGGGAGGCAAATATTTACATACCCTGGAGCCAGGAAGGTGGTTCTAATATGACACCAGTCATAGGATGGATTACATCTTGATCAAGCTCTAAGAGATCAATAACTTAGCCAAGCAAAGTTTAAAACTTGGGCACAAGGAAGGAATTGTCAAGCTGGGCACAGTGGCACACACCTGTCATTCCGGCTACTCAGGAACTTGAGGCAGGAGGATTGTAACATCAAGGACAGACTGGACAATTTAGCAAGACCCTTTCTCAAAATAAAAAATGAAAAATAAAAAAGGGTGGGGATGGAGCTCAGTAGTATAGTGCCCCAGGTTCAATCTCCAGGAAAAAAAAAATCATCATAGACACACAGGAAAGGGTTTGGAAGTCAGTCAGCAAGTGGGTAATAGTGGTTAACTCTGAAGAGAGGCAAATTCTTGTTTCAGGGGTGGAAGGGGAATTTAATTTTTCAAAACCTAATGTACTATGTATTATTAGAAGTTTATAGAGACAGCATATTATTTGTATAATTTAGAATATTAAAAATCAGTAAAACAAAATTTAAAAGCTAATGGTGAAGTGGTAAAAACAAAGGGTTAGTATCCTCATTATGTGAAGAGCTCTTACAAATAAGAAGAAAACAAGATGAACAACCAATTTGAAAACAGGCAAAGGTTACAAGCAACTATTTTTTAAAAAATATGAATGAGCCGGGCGTGGTGGCATACACTTGTAATCCCAGTACTTGGGAGGCTGAGACTGGAGGATCCGGATCGCAGCCAGCCTCAGCTACTTAGTGAGGCCCTGTTTCAAGATAAAGAATAAAAAATAGAGCTGGGGGTGTAGCTCGGAGGTAGAATATCCCTGGGTTCAATCCCCAGTACCACAATAAATAAATAAATAAATAATATGAATGGACAAAGAGCTTATGAAAAATACCATCCTCATCAATAATTTTTATTTTTTTAAATTTTATTATTTTTGCAGTACTGGGAATTGAACCCAGGGGCATTCTACCTCCAAGATACACCCCCAGCCCTATTTTGTATCCTTTATTTTGAAACAGGGTTTCACTAAGTTGCAGATGGCCTCACTAAGTAGCTGAGGCTGGCGGCGAACCTGTGATCCTCGGCTCAGCCTCCCAAGTACTGGGATTACAAGCATGCACCACCAAGCCTGGCATTAATGATTTTTAAATGCAAATCAAAATAAGTAGTTTGGCAAATTATATGCCAAAGCTTGGCTGTCACCCCATGCCCTCAGTAGGTTCTATGTCACTGACCAGGCAGTTCTCCAAGGATGGCAGAGGATATTTCCTTTGATGCCTATGGGCTTTCTTCATCACTGTCCTCTCTGCCTCCCACCCGTGTGTGGATGTCATGCTTTTCCAGGTACCATGTTGGACCAAGGATGGACATTCTTACTCACTTCGCCCCTGGGCTCCTTGTCCATCCTTCCCACTGGTGACAGTCTGCAAAGGGCGGATTCATTTCCTAGGGCCATAACAAGTGACCACAAGCTTGGTGTCTGAACAGAAATATATTCACTCATCATTCTGGAGACCAGAAGTCCAAAATCAAGGTGTCAGCAGGACTGGTTCCTTCTGGAGGCTCCAAGTGAGAATCTGTTCCATGGCTTCTGGTAGTTGCTGATGATCCTTGGTGTTCCTTCACCTGTAGCTGCTTAGCTCCAATCTTTGCCTTCATCTTCACCTGGACTTCTCCCTTGTGTGTCTCTGTGTCTCCAAATTTCCCTCTCTTTCTAAGGGCACCACTCATTGGATTTAGGACCCACTCTGATCCAGTATGAACTTATCTTAACGTGGTTACATCTGTAAAAAACAAATATTTATCAATAAGGTCACATTCACAAGTTTCAGGTGGACATAAATTTTGGGAGGACATTATTCAACTCAGAACACAGGGGCTTGATCAACGTTGAAAGAGATCACATTCTAGGATGCAGTAATTATGGCCTAAAGAGTTTAAGAGAAGACATGAGTGGAATATGTGTGGTTTTATGTTTACACAATGTAATTCCAAATGTTAAACTTAACACAATAGGAAACTGGATGATTGCTCATATTTTCCTGCATACTCTGGGTAAGACTTGCATTTGAGATCCTCATCAACAAAACACAGTTAACCAGTGAGACCCTCCTTGGAAGCGAGGATTCAGGAACATGATGCAGCCCCAAAATGCTAGACTGGCTGTGTTGTTTCAATACAAGCAGGTTCTGAAGAGCCAGGGCATCATGAGCAATAACAAAGCTGCTAATTTTTTCAAGGTGGAGATATGAAATTAATGAATGGTACCTATGGCAACCGTGAGCAAGAAAGAAAATGAGAAGATGGTTTTTGGACTTGGACAGGAAGAAATGGTGCCTGGGCATTCTGAAGAATCTTTACCACAAATGGATAGCATTTACATAAATAAATATGTAAATGTCTCTTCTCTACCCATTATTGTAAATCTTCATCATTAGAGCACTATACTTCCCATGGGCCATCAATTTTGTAATGCATTTTAAAGTTAATTTGTCTATATATAGGCAGGCACTCTACAACAAATGGTGCCCAGCACATCCTGAATAAAAGCGGTCCTCTTACTCCTCTGCCAGCCTCTGAGTAGGTGAGGGTTCTTCATCAAAGATTCAATCACATCCTCATAATTGCACAGCTCTGACCTGGTGCTTGGCTAAACAAGGGAAATCCCAATGGGGGCCCTGGCTCAGTGATTCTCATTCCACATTCTCATGGGGGAGGAGCATGGGGCGCTAAGACTACGACATTTTGCAACAATTTGAGGCAATTGGTAAATTGATTCACTGATCCTCATCAATTTTAACTGAATCACCTCTGAAAATTGTCCTTGGAAGATGTGGTGAAGTGTTCATGTATACACACTTGGTTAAGCAATGACCCACTGAGCAGTTGGAAGAATGCATAGTTACACCTGCAATGAGACTGCTGGGGAGATCTTGAGGGCTGGGCTTATCTGGGGACTTCACCTGTCCTGGATGGCTGTCTTGGGATGCCAGTGGTCATCGCTGAGCAGTCTCTTGGTGACCACCCAACAGCCCAGAGTGTTACTTTAGGTGGCTTGATTAGCTGAAGGTTGGAGGTATGGAGGTTGTATGTTTGGAGGTGGAAGGAGAGGTGATTTTAGGGAAAGTCTTTCCTTGAGGTTAGGGGTTGGTTCTTCTGTGGCGAGTCACATCAAGGGGTAGATGGACCATGTGTGGGGCAAGAAGGATTCCTGAAGGCTGGGGAGCCAGGTTAGAAACAGAGGTGACCCACTGTGAAGGGTTGAACTATGGTTACTCTTCCTTGGAATATGGAGGGAGTCGCACTTCAAGCACAGCTTCATGTTGTCCAGTCTTACGTTCTAATTCCCTTGAGCTACTCTGACCTTTTATTAAATGTTAACCATAGCCTTTGTAGGCCCTGGTGTGGTAAACAAAAGAACAGGGGATATGGGAGCAGGGCCTGCCCACACTGGTTTCCTCATGAGGGTGGTAGGGCTTGCAGCATCTTCTCCAGGGAGGTGGTAAATGGAGTCTGTGGTGAGGGACAAAAGGGCGAGGTGGGTTATGGCCAAGCTGGGAGTAGCTCAAGTGTCCCCATGCTGGACACTAGGGAAGCATACAGGGGAAATGAAAGTAGAATTGCCATATACACAGCACTCTCTAGGGAAGCTGGTTCCTGAAAGACAGCGGAGCTGTATGCGTGGATTAAATATTCATATTTTAAGAAATCAATAATTAATACTGGTTATAGCTCATGGATTACAGGTGGCTTTTAATTTCTTTTTTATGTTTTCTTTGGCCCTGTTAAAGAAAACAATATTCTAGCACTTGTTAAAATGGTAAGGAAGATCATTTTAGGACTATGGCAATGGGGAATATTGTAACAGATGAGAGAAAAGGATTCAACAAAGACAAGTAGGAATTTAAAGCCAAGGAGCAAAGTACGAGGATCGGTGAGTGGATGGAAAATTATTAAGAGGAGACATCAGGAGTAGGCGGACTCTTGCTAAACTGACCTAATAGAATTCTTGTTAAAGGCAGACCAGGGTAATCAGATATCAAAGGTGGGGGATGAGCAATTTGATCAGATATTAAGGTGATTACATATCTAGGGTAGAGGGATTCTTACTGAACTGACTTAGCAGTATTCTTGCTACATCTGGACCAGGCAGGCTGAAGAGAGGGCCCAAGAGTGAAAGCCTAGTTGAAAAAAGGTCTCATAAAAGCCTTTCTTTTTTTGTGTGTGTGGTACTGGGGATTGAATCCAGGGGCATTCTACCTCTGAGCTACATTCCCAGCCCTTTTTATTTTATTATTTGGAAACAGGGTCTCACTAAGTAGCTGAGGCTATCCTTGAACCTGCGATCCTTCAGTCTCAGCCTCTCAAATACTGGGATTACAAGCATGCACCACCATGCCCGGCTTAGAAAGTTTTTTTGAGTTTTTTTGTAATGCTGAGACTGGAGGATCCGGGTTCGCGGCCAGCCTCAGTTACTTAGTGAGGCCCTCCGCAACTCAGTGAGACCCTGTTTCAAAATAAAGGATTAAAAAAAAAACCCTTTCTAAAGTTTGGTCAAGGAGAATGTCTTTGTCACCTCATATGGGCTATACAACTTATAGTCATTGAAATAAGAAAGAAAAATTGGTAACATTTATATTTACTAATAGAAAATGTTCTCTCAAGAGATGTGAATTTATATTACTGGATTTTAACCTGGACAGAATTTATTTATTTTTTATTTTTACCATTAGTGAGACAGTGATGAAATCTGCTTAGATTAGATAATGGTGTTGTATTGATGGTTATATTCTGATTTTTATTATTATGTTCGAGAATGTGCATCTTCTTAGAAAACACTCATTGAAGAATTTGTGGGGAAAGGATCATTGTGTCCTCAGCTTCCTCTCAAGTGATTTAGGAAGAAATAACATATATAGAGAGACAGAGGATAAAGCAAACATGGATAAATGTTAGCATTTGGAGAGTCTCAGTGAAGGTATATGGGAATTCTTTATACCATCTTCCCAACTTTTCTGGAAATCTGAAATTATTTCAAAATGAAGGAGTGCAAGAATGCAAACTTAAAGGACTGAGTCAAGTGTCTTTTTCTAGGAGGTGCCTCTCCATAGAGATCACACCTCACCCACCTTGTAGGTAACACGGGCAAAGGTTTCCTTGAATTCACTTTAGCTCTGTTTCTTAGTGCCCTCCAAGCCCTTCTCCTCTAGAGGCTGAATCACAGGATAGGCTGCTCCTAAACATCTGAACTCACAAACCTGGATCCAAGTGCCTCTGCCACTACCAGCTGTGAACTCTGGTCATTACCACTGCTATTGATATCAGATTCTTATTTGTTCAATGGTCACAGCCAAATGTATTGTACACAGTGGTCAAGAGGAACACATAGCAATGCATATCATAAGTTCTGCTTCTAGAAGGACCTCTGTAAATGTCAATCCCCACCTTTATTTTTGCTTTTGATGAAACAGTCTCCTAACATCCTTGGAAAATAGGTAAATTATTTAAACCCAACTCTCAGATAATTTCTTTAAAGTATATTACAGTATCTAATAAAGATAATTTACAATATACTCCACAGCACTTGATATACACTGCCCTTTCATGTATGTTGTTTATGGAGTAATACTTGCCCAGACCTTTTCTCACTGAATCATCCCAGCATCCCTATGGAGTAAAAAGGGTCCCATTATTATCTCCTTTTTATAGTTTTGTTAATGGACGCACTGAGAAGTTGAATGACATGCTTTTCTAGGTTGGCTGATAAGTGGTAGACTCTGGCAGTGAATCCCATTAATGGCAGCAAAGTAAAGTTTACTGTTGTACTTATATCCAAACAAGTAATTTATAAATGAGCCTCATGAAGTTCTGGTCCTTATGTGTCACCACACTCCAACATTCTGAAATGACTGTCTGCTCTGCTCATTTAGTTCATCTTTTAACAAAGACCTATTAGAGACTGAGCATGAGTTAGGTACTCAGGATGACAAGTTGAGTAAGGACCTTAAAGTCTTGTGGAGGAAAATGCAATTGAACAAAAATCATAAACACAGTGCATAGCTGCTTTTTTTAAAAAAAATCACTCTTGCAGGCTATTCTCATCTTGATTGCTCTTAAATTTATAAGTTTTGCCTGTGGTGATTAGGTTCAGTAACCCTGAGGCTTCTGTCCAGAACATGATGGAATGTTCATGAGCCTCCAGCTCATGACATGTCAAGCTGCTCAGTGATCTACAGCTATGCAACATCTACTCTGAGCCAGAGAAGGGAGGAGAAACTTTCCAACTGGGAGCCACTTCCACCTTCGTGCCCACATCCGCTTTTCTCAAACACACCCTTTCCATGGCCGTAGCTGCCCTCACTCCCAGAACTGCATTCCTTCCTTCTGCCTGCAGATGTCTTGGCATTCCAGGGCTGGGCTCCTCCAGGTGCTCCCTAAACGTGTCCCCACACTTGGCACAGGGGCACAGCCAGATTTATGCCTTAGTAGCTCCACCATTTCAAGCCGGGCCAGCAGTACTCCACATTGAATGAAAGGAAGCGAAACAGACAACCTAATTTGGCAGGGAGACAGGCAACCCAAGTTGGGAGGGCAGTGGCTCCCAAGGATACTTAGAGCAGGGAGCATTATTTTACTACTCGGGAAGCTCTAGCTACTTAGAAACCTTACATGCTGAGTCTAAAAATTCCCTAAGTTTCCACAACAGACTTCCCTAGAGTTCCATGGGCCTTTGAACAGTTTGGATGAGGTGATTGTCCAAACTTGAATGAATGACATTTACTTAGTAGGAAAAGCCAGGCTTCCCTGGCACACCCTACACCATGTAATTGTGCACACATCCAGGTACCCCTCCATGTTCCTACTTAGCTTTTCACTCTCACATCCTATTTCAGGCTTGTGTTTGTCTTCTTTGCTGCCAACGTGGTGCCTTGCAACGTGCATTTATTTCGCGGATGAATGAAACGGTAAAAAAAAAAAAAGAAGAATCCCAATTACTAGGGAGACGTATCAAAGCAAAAGGTCCACACTCTTACTTGTGTGAATCCCGTAAAGGCTGTCATCGAGTATCTTCGGCATTAAAAGACACTACCAGACAGTCGCAGCACCACTGCCCTTTCACTGGTCGGCGGCTAGAGTTCCTGGGCACCTGGTGCGGCTCAGATCAGCCAGTCCTTGTAGGAGTTCGAGAACAGCAAACTTTCTCGCATCTGAGGGAGGAGCCCCGGAGAGAACTAGCTAACATCTGGGGATACAGCTGCAGATGTCATACCAGGGAGAACAAGGGATCCTATATCTACCCAAGCGCCAGGTGGTGCGTTGCAAAAAGGTAGAGGGCAAAGTCAGCTAGATCGTGCCCTGGCCAGGTGATGGCTGCTCCCCGGTGTTCGAGCATCACCTTGCCCGCGACCGCTCACGCGGTCCCTCCTGGGCCGAAATCCCCTCCTCTTCCCTCAGACAGGTCCTTTGAAGTGTCCATCAGCAGTCCGAGAGGCGCGTCCCACCCAGCTCTCAACACCAGACTGTATCTGCGGGGGAGGGGTTTGGCAGGACGGGGCGGAGTCAACCCCTCCCTGGGTCCTCTCCATGTCTTTAGCTCAGTGATTGGACGTTTGGGGAGGCTGCCTTCCAGTAGGTCCTGGGGAGTGACTGGTGGCCCCCGGCCGATGGCTGGCGCGCGGGGTGTCGAGTGCTGGGGGTCAGGTGCCGAGAGGCCTCCAGGGTGGGTTTGCCCATCGGAATTTGGTCACCCCCGTGTGCTGCAAGTTTGTGGTTTCTCAAGTTGGCTAGGCGACTTGCTGCGCTCGCTGGAATTCCGAGAGCATTTGGGAAACTTCTCGCCCCCACTCCTGCTCCCCACTTTCGGGCGGGAAAACAGTTGCTGAGTTGTTTGATTTCCTCCCCCGATCGAACTCTGTAAAAATAGCCGTACGCTGGGCATCTGAGCCAAACTCTGCCGCACCGCTGCCCCGGGCCGGGTGAGCGCCTAAAAATACCCGGCAGTTTCGAGCTTGAGCTCCGACTGCGGGCGGGTCCGGCCGGGCCGCAGAGGGCGTCTGGAGACCGGAGAAACGGCGGCCGCCTGGCCCCTCGCCTCGGCCTGGGCTGTCCCTTTAAATCCTGGAGGAGGCAAAGAGAAAAAAGGAAAGAAAGAAAAAAGACACGGAGGAGCCCCAGCGGCTGGTGGCTCTGCCGGGGCCCCCACTCCGCCCCCGCGCCGGGGCCTGACTCCCGCCCGCAGCCTCGGCGGGTCCTGGGAGCCCCCCGCAGCGCCGCCCACTCGCCACAGTTACTGTCAAAATAGAAATGAGCTGAGCCGGGAGGAGGCTGGGACGCAGCAAGTGCACGGTGGCAGGGCGGGCAGGGGCGGGCGCGAGCGCCGGGCGGCCGCAGACATCCGGGCCCTTTAGCCCCGTGCGCCCCCCGAGCCGGCGGCGCGGGGCCGGGGCCGGGCCGGGCCGGGCCGGGCCGGGGCTGACAGCCGCGGCGCGGGAGGCGGGGCGGAGAGGGCGGAGGCGCGGCACCGGGAGGGCGGAGCTGCCCGCGCGCCCGCCGCCGCTCGGCTGCACACCCGCCGGCGCAGCCCCGCCACGAGACTCTGACAGCCGCGCGGCCGGCGCTGCTCCCGAGCGCGGGGACCGACCGACGGACAGCGGCGGCCAGGGAGGACGCGAGCCCCGCGGCCCGGCGCCCAGTGCGGGGGCGCGCAGAGGTGAGCGGCTCCGCGCGCCGGGCTGGGTCCCGGCTGCCAGGTCTCCGCATCTCCGCTGCGGAGGAGGGTCGGGAGGTCGCGGGGCGCCGAGCGGTGGCGGCGCATCGGCAGCGCCCCACAGCGATCGCGGGGCCGTTGCTAGGAGGCGGGCGGTCCGCGAGCCCCGGGGGCGCCGGCGAGGGCAGGGCGCCCTCCGAGCGCCGGGCAGGAGGCGGGGGGCTGCGGCGGCTATTCAGGGGCTCCGTGCGGCAGCCATGCAACCGGAGGAGGCGGGCGGAGGGAGAGAGGGAGGACGGGAGGGAGGGGAGAGCCGGCGGAGAGCGAGCCAGCGAGCGGGCGCCGCGCCTCCTGGCTGGCACCGCGGCCCAGAGCGAAGTGGCGCGCGGGGCTAGAAGGGAACTTCTGCGGGCGCGTGCGGACGGGGGCTCGGCGGCGCCTCGGGGCCCCGGCGGGGCGGGCCTGCCGGCAGCCACAGGTGGTTTCTGCCAAAAGTTTTACCGCACTTCTGCCGCGAAGGCGCGGGAGCATTTTGGGGAGTGACGGTTTTGTGGGACTTGGGAGCCCGCACCTCGCACGGTCTTTCCTTGAAGATTAGAAAAGGGGCTGGGAACGCGGGCGTCCCGCACCTCGCAAGGAGACCTGTGGGCTGAGTGGCGGTCCCGGATGAGGAGGCACTTACACGGGATCCAAGTTCTTGGCCGCTGTCAAATTGAGAGGTTGGGGAAAACGGGAGCACGCCCACAAGTCCTTCATGCCTGCCTCGAGTTAGGCCAAGCCCGGCAGGGTATCTGTTAGCCGACGCGGGGCAGCTCGCGGGCGGTCCCTGCTTAGCGACATGTACGGGGAACCGCGCGCGTCTGTGCTTACCGGGTGCGCATCTCTTGCTGCGTTGAAAGCGAATTGTCTCCGGTCGCTCTGCTGCTTTGTTATTCCGGCTGCTTCTCTGATTTCACCAGGAGGAAGGCCAGGAAGAGTAAAAGAAAAATGAAGTGGCGGCTCCCGTTACCTTTGAAATCTGCTGAGCGGCAGAGGCTGGTACACAAGCCTCAGCAGCGGTGACACAGGGCGCAGGGGAGATGAGGAGTCGGTGGCATGTGTTGCCTGTCTTAGGCCAGCCCTGCTGAACCCTTGGCAAAGCTTGGTCTGGATTTTCTGGGGCTTCTGGGACAGAAACAGGGGTGGAGGTGGGAAGAGAAGACCCCTTAAAAGAGGAAGTCTTAAGATTCCTAGCTTTAGGAGAGAGGTTTTGAGGTCCCGTGGCTTGGCCTGGTTCCTCTTTGGCCGGGTTGAGGAATCCAGGGCAGCCAGGTAGAACCATACCGGTAGGTCCATCCAGGGCCGAAAGAAATCATTATTCGCAGAGCCGGTCTGATACCTGGGTGTTGCAAGTAGGTACGTAACTGTGAGAGTGTTGGAAACACTCTGTCCTTCATGCTCCTGGGTCCTGCTCCTACTCCCTATTCTCCCTGCCTCTACAAGTACACAAGCAGAAGGGGTGCTCTTTGCTTTAAAGAAGGCCACAGAATCTGGGGGCTGAAAGAGACCCTGGATATTAGTAGGGGCACTCATTTTACAAATGAGGAGCCCCAGGCCCAAAGCAGGAAAGTAACCCACTACAGTGTTAGGAAGCCCAAAGAGACTAGAAGTGAGATCAGTGTCCTAGGCCAGGGTGGAGAGTTCCCTGGGCAAGGCCTGGTAGGGCCTGAGATCAGAAACAGCATCCCATTGCTGGGCGTGGTGGCCCACGCTTGTAATCCCAGTACTTGGGAGGCTGAGACAGGAGGATCACAGGTTCTCGGCCAACCTCAGCTACTTAGTGAGGCCCTCTGCAAATTAGTGAGACCCTGTTTCAAAACAAAGACTAAAAAATAGGGCTGGGTGTGTAGCTCAGAGGTAGAATGCCCCTGGGTTCAATCCCCAGTACCACAAAAAAAAAAAAAAAAAAAAGAAATGGCATCCCATACCCCAAGCCCATCATGGAATTATCTGTACTTTCTAAATCCATGCTTTCCAGCGAATGTGGTACATTTCCTATCTCCTGTCCTTGGCTTAACAAAATCAGGACTGTCACTGCAAGGGTCCAGTCTGACTCTGTCTCAACTTTTCCTATTCCTGCATTACCCCAAATCCTGCAAACTCCTTTGGTAAGATAATGTGGCTTGATTAGCAAAGATGAGTTTGCAGTGTCTCACTGAAGCACCCACTTCCATAGGATGCCAGAACTCTGTTTTCCTGGTAATTAGGTTTTACAGATATTTTTGAAAGGGAGCCCAATTTTGGATCAATTACACTTGGACACAAATGCTGTGCTGTTGTGGATACCAAATGAGAAAGATGAGCAATTATCTGGGGGTGTTGGAATAAATGTTGTTATGAGTATCTGACACAGCTATTAAGCATCAATGGGCAGGTTTTTAGTAAATGTTTTTTTAACTCTATATTTTATTGAGCAAACAAAATGTCTTAATTAAAAAGAGCTACAAGTTGGCAGCTTAGATTTTGGCCACTTGTTTCCTCCCAGTGTGAATGGAGAAGGGGGAAAGGAATAGAACGCAAAACAGCATGATTAAGAGAACTTTCTCCCTCAAACCAAAATATCCTAGGCAGTGCTTGGCCATCCGTCAGTCCATAATGTTATGTACAGTCTGCAGAACCTTATTAAGTCGAAATAGGTTTGGGGTGGTATATGTCAATCTGTATTAGTCAGAAGTGACTTGTAAGAGAGAACATTTTATAAGTTATATTGCTTTCAAGGACACGCAGTATCAAGAATTCAAGGCTAATGCAGTACCACTGAGCATAATTTTTCTGCTCTCTTCAATGTATAAGAATCAGTGTCCCTGTGGCTATGTTTAGTGCTCCTATAGAAGAAACCAAGATTTAGTATCTTAATGATGACACAGTGTTACATTTTGATGGTGTCTTTCACATGCATTGCATATTAATTTCATTAGCACCCCCATGAGCTAGATAGTTCAGCTTTTCATCTTACACATGGAGAAACTGAGGCAAAGTAAGGGAACAGTGTCTTTCTATAACTTCTTCCACTATATTAATGTACCCTGAGCTTGCAGTTTGGGCTTCCTGGGCTGACCAGAGTGTAAGAGACTCCCTAGTTGTGTTTCTGGACCCCCATCCTTTTCTTTTGAGTTTACCATTCAACAGTAGTAATTTTATTTCAAAATATAAATATTTTACATTTTACAAAGAAGTTACATCAGTAGATTGTCAAAGCAAGTTAAAAACTAAGAAACAGCATTTGTGTAAGAATAAAGAATATTATTATCATATTTGAATATTCTTTTTTACTTTTAAACCATTGCTCCTTTGCCTGAGAATGTGAAGATACATTTTGAGTTATATTAAGTAATTACAACTATATGTTCAATCTTAGTTTCACAATCCAAATGGTATTTGAAATATGCTCCAGTCACCTAAATAAGTAGCATTGCAAAAGACAAAGAAGGGTTTGTCTCTGGGACAGCTACAATAAGAATTATACTTTTGGGTCACTACCTTACCAAATAATAGGTACTTCATAATAAGCCAAAATGATGTTACTTTAAGATTTGCTTCCATACCTTTCATTGTAAAATATAAAGCTAGAAGAATAATAAGAGACCAGGTATGGAAAAAAGAACTCTGGACCTACAGACAGAAGTTCTATAACCAAATTCTGGCCTCTTCCTCTTGTACTACAAACTTAGGGGAAAATCACACACAAAAAAACCATTTTCAGAGCCTTCATTGCCTCATCCACAATGACTATAATACTGCCTAGCTCACAGGGTTGTTCCCAAAGGTGTCTGAAAACTATAAAGTGCCATACAAAAACATTATTAAAATGTAATTATTAATATATCACCACTGCATCTGCACATCAATGGATTCCTGAAAAACTTGCAAAATTAATGGGCCCCCATCCTTTCCCAGCACTGCAATTGCAGAGGTGCGTGGAGGGTGGGGTTACAGTTACAGTTCCCCAGAGGCCAGTCATCAGGGCATCTGATTCCCGCCCTCACCAAGGGTGGGCAGTTGTCCTCCCTCTCATAACAGACTGTGGGAACTTGAGTGCAGAGGGATCAGCTGGCTGAGGCTGGGGCGGGGGTGTGGGATCTGTGCCTGTGTAGGGCTGAAGGAGTCCAGGCTATTTATAGCCCCTCCTCCCCTCTGGGAAGAAGAGACGCAAGGGTCTGGAACCATCTGCAGTGCTCACTTCTCCCCAGGATGACTGTGTCCCACTGGAGAAAAACCTGCCATCCCACCATGTTGGAGCAAACCCCAACCTATGTAGGGGCTTCTTAGAACATCAGCAGCACTGGGGAATATAGCTGTTGTTTTGTAGTACTGGGAATTGGACCCCGGGGGCTTCTACCTCTGAACTCCACCCCAGTCCTTTTGGTTTTTGTTTTGAAACAGGGTCTCTTTAAGTTACCTTGCCCTGGCCTTGAACCTGTGATCCTCCTGTCATAGCCTCTGAAGTACTGGGATTACAGGCATGCACCACCATGCCTGGCTAGCTCTGGGGAATTTAGGATGCAAGGATTCCCTAGAGCCAGTGTGTGCACTTTTCCTCAGACACTGCCCCATTGTGCAGTGAGGGATACCCCGGAAGTCTTCCCAGGCAGAATTTGATAACCTGTTAAAGGGCAGGTAGTTAACTTTTCTGGATAAAGACCACAGTGATTTTTTTTTTTTTTTTTTGCAGGAGATTCTGAAAGTGGCCAATTAGATGTGGTTCCCTCTAACTCCAAGTTAAGGCATTCCCGTGTGGGGCTAGTGGAGGAGGTTTGAGGCATACACTCCTTCCAAGCTCTACCCCAGACCAGTCCTTGATAGCCCCCCTCTTCAAACCAACACCCAAGTCCTCCTTTGTCTTGGAATAAATAGTACCTGCCATGCTACTGGTTACAACTTCATTCCTGACACTGAACAGATTTTCTCCCTGGTTGGTGGAAGAAGGAATGAGGGTGGGTGGAATAAGCCTCACTATTCAGCTGTCTCTGCTTCACCCCTTGGTGTGAATTGATCTGCCCATCAGAGCCATTGCAGGGGCCCAGGCGGTTTTCACCAGGGGGAGAAGACATAGGAGGCCCCTGAGGGGGAGGAAAGGTTAGGGCTGGGCAGAGGGACAGGGGTGGCCTGGCCAGCCAGCGAAGGCACACATGCTAGCACTTTCCAGGGCAGGGCTTGTGTGCCGCTGCTTTCCATGTGCTCAGCGTCCAGCGCAAGCCTGGGCACAGAAAGTGTTTGCTGACCCAAGGCTGGGCGTGGGCGGACGGCAGGCAGATTGGCTTCTTGGCTGCCCTCGGCGGTGCTCCGTGGCACTGTGAAGGAGGTGTCTGGAGGGCAAGGACAGGAATGTGGATGAGAAGAGATGGGGCTCCCCTGGGCATTGTGAGAGGCCTGGGGCCAAGCTGATTGGTCATTCCATACCAGCATGGATGCTAGAAGCACCCATCACAGATTCAACAGCTGGGTGATGAAGGCCCTTCCGTCGCCAGCAGACAGGCAGAGTGAGGTTCCCCCATGGCCACTCTGGATCTGGCCCCGGCCTGCCCTTCTGACCTCCCCTGCTCCCCGTGCCCCACCCGACTCTTTTTTGGTTTTGAACACATTGAAGTGCCTTGGAGCTCCTGTGTTTCTGGCTTGGCTATTCTCTTCTCGAAAAGCCCTTCCCTCCAGTCTTCCCCAGCAAGCTTCTCATCTTTTAAGTCTCAACTGAAACATCCCCCTGTACTGTATTGTTTACAGCACCCAGCGCTACTGGGATGAACCGTGGTTCTCCTCTTGTTTATTGTCTGCCTTCCCCACTGGACTGTAAGCTCCATGAGGGCAGGGACCTTGTTTGCTTGCTCCCCATTGTTTCCTCACCACCAGAACAGTGCCTGGCACGTGGCAGCGCCTGGGGAAATAGTTGATGGGTGAATATGCTGATTAAGGCTGTTGGGATGTGTGGAGGTGAATCAGCAAGGCCTTGCCTGCTGGGTCTCTTCAGCTCAGAGGCAGAAATAAAGCTTATTTATATATATTCCGATGTGTGGAGGAAGGGAGGGTGGCGTTGGAGGGGTACAGCTCAGGGGGGCCAGGGTCAAGGCTGGCTTAGGTAGAGGGGTCTTCTGTTAGATATTCTGAGTTCAGGAGCTCTGGCAGCTGACCCACCTCCAGGACTGCGGCTTCTCTGGCTTGCTTGGCACACACCCTCTCTCTCTTTCTCTGTTTATTTACTTCTTTGGTGGGCAAGCGTTCCAAGCAGAATACCATCCTCAGAGAGTCAGGAATGTTGTGTTTTTCCACCAGCGCCATTCATTGGCGGCCTCCTCAGAACAGCTGTGGACAGCTGTCTGCCAGCGTGGATGCAGGGAGGGCTTCTCTCCAGGGCCAAGGGGTACACTCAGCCCTGCGGGAGTGGGGAATTTCATTCGCGTTTCACACCCTGATGATTTCCAAACCCCACTGAAGCGGTGCCTGTAAAAACAGATTCATGAGGAAATTAAAAAACTATTAGCATTCGGCTTATTGCTTGTTTTCTGATTATAAAAGCAATAAGAATCATGATAGAAAATTTAGAAAATGTGGAAAAGTATAAAATTAAAATGAAATACTGCTAGGACACTCTAATTTTGGTGTGTTTCCTTCCAGTCTTTTTTCTATACTCAGGAACACACACATACACATGGAAACAAACACATAAAATATAATTTACCATATACATTGTTTTCCCAAACTTTTAAGACCCTTGTCAGTTTCCACTAAAACAAAAGGTTTCTTTCCCTTGGAGGCCTGACACCCTCACTCCCAGTGTGAATCACTGATACCAAAAGAAAATGTCTGTGAGTCTCCTCGTGCACTAAGAAGATTCCAGATAGCTTTACCTTCTGTACTTTAAGGAAAACCCTTCTCCTGCCCCTGATCCCCAGCACACTGTGTGCATAGAGACTGCTTCTTGCCACTCGCCTCTCTGTATCATCGTGGTAAGGGCTCCATCCTCTGCATCACCATGTTAAGGGTGCGTGGTGTTCAAGTGCGTTTTAGTACATTTAAGGATGTTCTTTGGCATTTACATACGTTCTTTGGCAACATATTTGTCATGGATGTGTAGCTTCCCTTCAAAGTAATGTGCCAGACTTTATCCATTACCAAAAAATGATTGGTGCCCACTAATCAATGTTCTTTGACCTAAAAATAAGAGAAGCAGGAGGAACTCGAGAAACATGAACCTGTGTCATTTCATTACTGTGTTTTGGGCATGGCTGTTGGGGAAATCCCTCTTTTCCTCAGGAGCCCAGAGACTGTTTCTCCTTTGCTGCCATGTTCTAGGGCTTGGAAGAGTGCTCAGTGCACAGTAGGGACTCAGGAACTACTTTGCTGAATGAATAAAATACACAGTTCTTCCCATGGGAGGTGAGACCTTGATTAAGTTCATTGTTGTCACAGTATCAGCATGTGCTTGGCTGGGGGCGGAACCCAGGGCCCCTGGCAGGATGGGAGTGGGAGGAAAAACAGAAACAGCAGCAGGGGAAGGCTCACCCCAGAAACAGGAAACTGACTTCACTTCAGTGGATTCTCAGAGGGGTGAGGTTCAGGTGGAAGTTTGATGTAAAGATTCAGAACCACTCAGCATCCTGAAGACAGGAAGTACAGGGACCCACGCTGGAGGGACGGCATGGTGGAGCCTCACAGAGTTGAGCCTGGGGTGAGGGTGCAGCTCAAGCCAGAGGCTGGCAAGAGACTTTTCAAAGTGGTACCCCCAGGGTCCAGAACCTAGTCCCAGCTGCGGGTGGGTCCTTGGGATTCTGAGGTCCCTCCCTGTCTCTAGTCAGGTTCTGTCCCCAACTGCAGATGAGGAAACTGAGGCTGAGAAAGGATGTTGAAGTATAGCATAGGTTTAGAGGTGACCAGCCCTGAATCCCTGGCCTGGCCACTTTCCTGCACCACCTTAGGCACATTACTTAACCCTTTTCAGCTTTTGTTTCCTGTGCTGTGTGGTAATACCAACTTGATAGGGTGGTGGGGAAAATAAGATGCGCTAATGCGCAGGAAGTGCTTAGATAAAGAATAGGGACCCAGGTATAGAAGCCACCATTACTCACACGTTTTATAAATTTCTATTCCCAACCTGAAGGAAGACTGGAGGAAAGAATCTGAGGATTGGTGCCAAAAAAGGTCCAAGACTTTGCAGTCTTCCTCCTCCTCCTCTTTCCCAAGTTGTCACCTCTTTCAGGGGGTAAAAACCCAGACTATAAGAACAATGATGGTTGGGAGTAACTGCACGTGTAGGCAGACTTAATGTCATTCGAGGGGTGCTAGGGTCCCTCCTTCTCTCCCTACCTGGTATGGAGTGAGAAATATACTTATTGAAGTCAGAGCTTGATCTAGCTGTCACTGGTGGGGGCACACTACTTCCCCATGCACCTGGGCACCATCGCTCTTTAGCACAGGGGATGTATAGCTGTGGAGACAGGAATGGACCGGGTCAGTTTTCATGACTGGAGATGAATGGGGAAGCAGCATATGGCTTGGAGCAGCACAGCCTAGTAGGAATTTAATGTGAGCCATCTCCATAATTTAAAAATGTTTAGTAGCCACATTTTTAAAAGTAAAAAAAATGGGAAAATGAATGTTAGTAACATTTTATTTAACCCAATATATTCAAAATATCATGATTTCAGCATGGAACCCTAGTCACATTTCAAGTGCTCAGTAGCCCCCTGTGGTGAGTGGTTTCCATATTATTGGACAGCACAGGGAGCCTGGGGCAAGGATTGGGAGGGCCAGTCTGGGGTGGGTCAGGACTACTTGGGGGGAATTGTGCTGCCAGGGAAGCTGCTGGGCCCCATATCAAAAGCAAGCAAATTAGGGTTGAGGTAAAGGGCTATGAGACCTGATATTTGTCCTAGCCCAGTGGTGTATTCCTGAGGGAGCCATGCCACTTCCACGGTCCTCAGTTTCCCCATCTATAGCACAAGATTGGGTTATCTGTAAGAGCCATACCTGCTCTGGTGTTCTCTAATTCCTGAGAGAAAGGAATGGAAAACCAATTTAGCTACTTGTGTACAGGTGGGTGTTGAGGGTTTGGGCAGCAGAGAGGACCTCGGACCCCACATTTTAAAGCATTGCCTTTCAAAGTTCTGTCTGGACAACTTGTACAGTGAAGCTATCTAAGAATGGACAGTCACTGCCATGAAATTGCCTTTTGAAAAGTGTGTTTTGGAGATGGGGCAGGAGTGTTGTTATTTTAAAACAGTGACACGTTTTCATTGTGTTGAAAGTTCTGGAACTTCCTCTTGTTCCTGGTCATCCCAGAGGGCTGTGAATGGTGGCTATAAAAGACAGGAGGGACTCTGCAGGAAGTATTAGCAAAAAGGAACTTTTTTAGTCCTTCATAAATGGGCACTGGGCCTGTGCAGAGAGGATGTGGGGAACGGGAGGGACAGGCAGGTGTGTTCGCAGGGAAGGGCGTGTCCCAGTGTATTTTCAGCAACTGAAGTCACAGACACTACTTTTCCTGCGATCTGGTGAAGAGGGATTTGGGGACTTATCTCCCCTCTACAGCCTTTTAGAGGGGGAAGGCTTCTTAAGGATGTCCTTTTAAATCACATTGTCACCAAGTAATTAGCTGTGTCTACCTGAGGACTCCACTTTCGAGACAGGAAAGGGGTCTGAGTGCTCTGTAGGTTGACCCAGTGCTGCTGGTCCCAAATGAGGAAGCTGAGGCTCAGAGAGGCCGTCCGCTCTCCAAGGTCACCCCAGAGGGCAGCGAGGTGCCAATGCCAGAACCCATGCCAGCCTCCCACAAGGACAGAGCCTCCTCCCGGCCCTCCTTGGGGTTTGTCTCCTCCACGGTTCACAGATGACTCAACAGACTGCCTTGTGTTGTTTTTAAATGAGGATTTCTCTTATGTTTTCTAAACTAGATTTTTTAATTACTTTTCTCCCCATTGTTTGCTTTGAATTTTTTTTTTTTTTGCAGTACTGAGGATTGAACCCAGGGGCATTTTACCGCCCAGCCCTATTTTTTATTCTTAATTTTGAAACAGGTTCTTGCTAAGTTGCGGAGGGCCTCACTAAGTAGCTGAGGCTGGCCGCAAACCCAAATCCTCCGGTCTCAGCCTCCCAAGTACTGGGATTACAAGTGTGTGCCACCACGCCTGGCTTGCTTTGAATTTTTAATTTAATTTTTTCAAATAGGTCAACACTTAACGTGGTTTAAAATTCAAAAGGTACAGAAGGGTATTTAAAGTGAAACATCTTTTTCTGATCGTTGTCTATTAGTTCCCTTACTCTGAGGCAGCTAGTGGTTTCTTCAGCTTAAAGACATTTGATGCATATACAAGAAAACATGCATATATGTGTGTGTGTGTGTGTGTGTGTGTGTGTGTGTGTGTGTGCACATTTCTAATTCTTTTGCCCAAAGAAAGCAAATCGTGCACAGTGTATTCCACTCAACATGTCTTGGGAATATCTATGACCTGCCTGTTTTACCTTGACTATTTGACTATCCCTTATACATGAATATTTTGGGTATTTCCATTCTTTTGCTGATCTAGTACCCAGTGATTTTTTTTTAATGAAAGCAATCCTCGATTTTCTGAATTCAAGCAAAATTTTTATTACCCCAGGAATAAGTTTGTTGAGTTACTGTTCACAGATACTTCAAGGAATAAAATTGCTGAATTGTTTAAGGGTTGAGTAGAATACACAGTTTTCAGCTGATCTTCTTAGAAAACAAATCATACAGTCAACCTTGACTTATTAAACCCATGTTTCTCTAGCTCCTCCTATGTGCTGGGTGGGGATAGAGATGTAAAGGAGAAAAAGGGTGCAGGATTCGGCTCACACTCGAGTGGGGATAGTAGATGGTGATTCTGATGGGAGCTGAGAACAGACACAGCTTCATGCTGGGGAAAGGAGGGACAGAGCCCCAGTGAGAGACTGGACAGAGCCTCTGCGCTGATTGGCTGTTTGTGAGCAGCAGGGTTTCCTGACCACATCTCATGCTACCATCTCCTTGGTCCCCCTCAGCTGCCTCACATGGTTACTGCCCATCAGGATCCTCCTGAGGACAGAGCTTGGGACCCTGGCTCAGTCAGGAGGAATCTGTGTATTCCTTCTGACCTTGGGGGACTTTGAAACCCTCTGTATCCCAGGGAATCAGGGCTGGCTTCAGAGCCTGGGGAGCAAGGCCAGTCGTTTTGCAAATGGGCAGCGATGGTAGAGCAGCCCTGTGGACAGAAGGGGCTGTGGTTGCCAGGGAGAAGTTAACCCTGCCATATGGTAGGAGGCAGTGTGTGCATGCAGCTTGCTCTAACCCTGTTGGGTTCAGAGATCTGCTTCTCTTGAATGCTGGCCCCAATCCTGGTAGCCTACTTTCTTGTGGGTTCAGAATGCTTTCTGAAGCAGGCCTGGGCTGAGCGAGGGGACCTCTATCAGTGGGCTTGAAAGCAATGAGCTAAAGTTGCCGAAGCATTCCCAATTGGCCCTGGAGACTACCTGGTCATGAAGAATCTTGGCTGCTTTTGCATGTGCAGGTAGGGAAGCTGCAATGCTGCAGGGAACACAGGGTGCACTTAGGCTCCTATTGCATCTGTCATCATGGGCAACATTCTTCAGGGGGTCAGGGGAAGTCCAAGACACGGTCTTGTCTTCAAGGATCCAAAAATCTGTTTGGAAGATGCTGATATATAGAGGACATATGCAAGCCTTATGCTGAAGGGCTAAATGATGTGGTATAGCTTGTAAGGGTTTTATAACCCTTTGAATAAATAGAAGTTGTGTGCCCTCCAGTTTGTGTGCTTAGAGTAGGCAGATGCGAGACTTGAGAGGAACCTCTGGACGGGAGCTGGTAGGAGGATGAGGACTGACATTATAGAGCAGCTGCTGCATGGCAGGCACTTCCTGGGTATGACACATCTGTTAATTCTCACAGTGACTTTCAACCTGACATTATTATTCCCATTTAGCAGATGAAGAGCTGAGACTTGGGATGTTTAAGCTAATGTGCTGGAGGTGGTTCACCTGCCAGGAAGTGACAGAGTTCTGATTCCAGAGTCCATATTCTTTCCACTGCACCAAAATTGACACCAAGGTTCCCAGAGAATACTCAGGGTGGGAAGAATAGCTTGGGCAAAGGAGTGGTATTGGGACCAACATGAGATGCGCCAAGCTCAGTGAAGAAGGATCCCCTGAGGCAGAAAGTGTGTGTAGAAAGCAGGAGGAAATGCATTCAGTTGAGGAGTCAGACTCGGGGAAGTAATTGCAGCAACTCTTCATTCCTGGCCTGGCCCCTCTGCCCAGTTCACTTCTGTCTTTTCTGTCTCTGTTAGCTCAATGATGATGTGATTTCAGGGGGTGGCGTAGTTTTGATTTTAACCTTCAATG
This sequence comes from Glis glis, assembly GCA_004027185.1. Lineage (NCBI taxonomy): Eukaryota > Metazoa > Chordata > Mammalia > Rodentia > Gliridae > Glis > Glis glis. The sequence continues at coordinate 55,279 of PVJS01004162.1, forward strand.
ATGAGAATTTAGGGAGAGATAATTCACTTGATACTGAGTAATAAAAGCATGTATTCTAGTCTTGCACCAAAATAGGATGATTTTTATTTATTGGCCAATATCTCTTTTATATGGCATTTTAGGAAATTGCTTCTGGAGCTACTAGAAAGCACTGTTGTAAAAACACAACTACCAGCACAAAGAAATATCAGGTCATGGGTTGGGGATGTAGCTCATTGGTAGAGTGCTTACCTAGCATGTGTGAGACCCTGGGTTCAATCCCCAGTACCATACACACAGGAAAGAAAGAAAGAAGGAAAGAAAGAAAGACAGACCAGGTCACTGAATTCAGGTGTTAAGATATCCCAGAAATGTGCATTTTGGCATGTTTTATAACTCTGCAGATGGATAGTTCTATATTTCCACTTCTATGAGAGTCACGTGACTTGAGACCACCACTGTTGTGGTCCATGGTGGAGGATACCGATTCTGCTTTCATTATATTCACTCTGTCTGGGATGGGCCAAGCAGTATGTGCTTTTGCGGGGAGGGTGAGTGGACAGGTCAGAGGAAATGATTTGAAGGCTAGTAAATCTTGTGTAATGATTAGGCTGTGAGATGTGGTGAAGAGATTCAAGGACCCCTGTTCCAAGGCCCCAGTTTGCATAAGCTTCAGTGGATTTATATCCATCTTTGTAATCTCAAGGTTTCTCTGTCCTAGTTCTAATTTACAAATAGATACAAACCACTTAAACAAAAAAGCCTGCCTGTTATTTTTTCTGAATGTCTCCAGCACTTGGGTATCTGTGTCTTAACAAAAGAATAGTGGGTGGCAGATCCTAATCTCACTGGATGAGGTTATGTTCATCTTAGGCTTCTTGTCTTGAGCCTTGCAGAATGTTTATGGAGGGTAAGGAAAATGCTTCCTATTTCTGGTTTAGCTCTGATGGTATCTGTGCTTGTGCCCATTTTATAAATCATCTCCTAAATCAGATTTCAGCTAGTCTTCAAGAACTCAGAAATCTTGCTCACGGGCTGGGCAGTACAGATGAGAAGGGAGACGGCAAAATCCCAGGCCCTCTCCTTGCCAGCCATTGGAAAATAGGGAAGTGTGTGCTTGCCTTTGTCTATCCTGAGTCCTTGGATGTTTCCTAAACTGCTTTGCCAGGGTGGTAGGGATGGAGAAAGAGGTTGTAAAAGTGAATTATTTGATAAAATAATATTTCTGCTTACATTATAGAACACTAAATCATGCTATGTCCCCCCTCTGTAGCGTGCCAGGAATTCCCCATTCCTTTAGGTTCTGATGCACCAGAGTCAGCCACCTTGCAGAGTTGCCTGTTTGCCAAAGTCATTAAGAGCCATTGTTTAACTAAAGGCTTTTCTTTTCCATCCTTACAATTTTTCAAGCCCCTGCATTTGTGCAGACCTGACTCAGCAACATTCTATTTTGGGAGTTTGTTACCTCTTCTCAGATTCTGGGCTGCAGTTCCCTAATTTTTGGCTCTTTGCTCAGAAATGGCAATTACCTAGATTTTGGCTCCAGGGTCTGAAGTAGTCTTACCACAAAAGGACACATTATTGTGCTAGAACTCTGTCCCTTGTCACTGGGTACCCAGGGGACTGAGTGCTCCTTCCTGCTTGCCTCATGGACAAACTAACATCCTCACCCTTACAAATTGCTGCATTCCTTGGGAAAGTAGCCATCTGGCAGGGTGGTAAAGCATTTGAATGGAAGATACACACATACACACACATACCCATGTCCACACTGCCCCCCCCCACATTATCTTTTAAATGGGATCATGGTCAGAAAGCCCCCAGCATAGTGGCTGTCATAGAGCCCAGAACTCAATAAATATTATCGACTACTAGTAATATTATAATTGTCATGCTCAGGAGGAAAATACAGCCCTTGAACCCTTTGTTGTCATGCTCGAGAATCAGAACGCTCTCTTACTTAGCTTAGTGACCCTTTCTGTTGTTTTTTAATATTCCATCCTTCATACACACACAGCACATTAAGAGTCTGTTCATTCTTGGGATGTGTGCAAAATTCCAACTCCTGTCAGGAGAATTTATGTGTGGTTTTAGAGGGGATAATCGACCAGTTAGTATGTGCACACTGATTTTATACACATACGCGTAGCCGTTTACAGCACACATTATAACGTCTTCAGTCTCTGCCAAGAACATGTATTTCTTAGCCCCGTGCATTTGCATATTATGGGTTCATAATTCCAGATAGCTGTAAAGATCTCCACAGAAAAATGTAGTCACTGTACTCTGATGTTCTAAATCTCAATATAGTAGTAGAACCTGGCTAATTTTTGCCCCCACTAATGTGCCAGCCCTATAATTTATACACACACACACACACACACACACACACACACACCTCTGATTTTATCCTACTTCGAAGCAAAGATTTAATAGCTGGGAGCTGAGTTATGCTGCCTAACCCCCAGACTTCATTACCTTTCTAAAATATATCATACACACAGCACAATGTACTATGGTCTTATTACAGATGATTAAAAAGAAAAGATTTGTCAAAATAAATGAACCCACTGCATGTGATCTTCCCTGGTTAGTATTCCTGGCCTCCCACCCTCACCCCCACCTCCAGCTTGAGTCATCTGCCCAGTCTTTGGCTTAGCTGAGTTCCGTGACGAGGCAGAGAGCTCTTCAGAAATTGCTCTTTCAAGCTAAAATCACCAGAAAATCCAGCCGCCCACACCCCACCCTCTAATCAATCATTAGAGCATTTGCCATTGGCAGCGCTTGATTTGACCAAACAAAATAGAGCAGCAGGAAGAAAAGAAACTTCTGAGACATTTTTTAAGGTCTTGCAGGTACAAGGCACCTAGATTTTTTAAAATGATCATGTGGAGGTTTTCTTTTTGAAGTTCAGGAAAAAAAAAAGATGCCAAGTTGAAGTCTATTCTACCCTATTTCAGTGTAGCGAGGATTAGATAGCTGAGCCAAAGAAGTTTTCAAGTGAGATGGAAATGCTGCAGAAATCCAGTGTGGACTTGCTAACCTGGGGCTGCTGGGACCGGAGACTGGCCAGGGATGGGGAGGGACACGTGGCTTCTTTTTTTGTGTGGTCTGCTTTGCACAGTCAGGAAGGGCATGCTGCAAAGAGCACCCTGCAGCTGGCAACTCCATCGTTCCTGGTATCTGGAGGGTCCCTGCTTCTGGACAGCCATGGCACCACTTTCTAGTCCGCTTAGCCTCAGGTGTGTGAGGCTGCTGAGCCAGGGTTGCTTATGATCGATCATCTAGATGTCCTTTGGATTCTGCCCTTTGTGACTGATTTTTAATTAGGAGCATTTCCCTTAGTCTCGTGTGTGTGTGTGTGTGTGTGTGTGTGCGTGTGTGTGTGTGTGTGTGTTTGGTCATTTTGAAGGTATCCTGACCAAAACTGTCATTAGTTTTGATTCAGAGTTTAATCAGAGAAGAATCAAATGAAATCTTTACATTAAAAAAAATTTTTGTATGGTACTGGGGATTGAACCCAGGGGTATGCTACCTCTTAGTGGCACCCCCAGTCCTGCTTTATTTTTTTCATTTTGAAACAGGGTCTCACTAAGTTGCAGAGGGTCTCGCTAAGTTGCTGAGGCTGGCCATGAACCTGTGATCCTTTTGTCTCAGCCTCCCAATTACTGGGATCACAAGCGTGCATCACCATGCTCCATTTACATTTAAATTTTTAAAAAATATTTTAATAGCTTCATTGAAATATAATTTACATACCATAGGATTTGCTTTGTTTTATGATTCAACGATTAAGTTTTTATATATACATAGTCAGGGAGAGAGGGTGTTGGTGAACAGAGACTGTAGAAGAGGAAGAAAGGGAAAGTAATCCTTTTGTTCCACGCCTATGCAGGTGTGCCCCCCCACATTTCACCTTCCCTGCAGAAAGAAGCCAAGCGTGGTGGGGGAGCGGCAACCATAGTCTGGGCAGGGCCCCTCCTGGTCCCACTCCACCCCACCCTGGCAGGTGGGGCTCTTTAGTGCTTGGAAAACAGTTCCTCCCTGTTTATTAACATTTTACAAATACCAAGGTATTGAACCACTGGAAGCATAGTCATTAACAAAATTGGCCCCAAATATTTCTTTTTTTTTTTTTGAGGTACCGGGGATTGAACACAGGGGCATTCTACCTCCTCTCTACGCCCCCGGCCCTATTTTTTTTTATACTTTATTTTGAAACCGGGTCTCATGAAGTTGTGGAGGGCCTCATTAAGGAGAGAGAGAGAGAGAGAAAGAGAGAGAGAGAGCTGAGGCTGGCCGCGAACCCGGATCCTCCGGTCTCCGCCTCCCAAAGTACTGGGATTACAAGTGTGCGCCACCACACCTGGCTTGGCCCCAAATATTTCTGGCTCTCACTAAGAGACTTTGCCAAAACCATTTCTGAGACCAATTCCCTCTATATTCACAGAACCAAATATTGTCTCTGGAGCTGAAGTGAGTGGACCAGGGACACTCACTGGTTAGCAAGCAAGCAGAGACCAGACCCTGGACAGCAGGATGGCCTTGTCATTGCATGACGCTGCTGAGGTGACCTAATGTGGGCAGGGGAGGAAGTGAGCGGAAAGGCAGTGTGGAGGTCACCAAAGACCCACTTATCTCCTTCATAGGTTTCTGGTGCACCAGCTCCCCAGTTCAGCTCCAGAGCTATCTTTCGCTACTTAAAGTACTCTCTGGGAAAACATTGTGCTGTCCTGTCTGATTTTAACCAGTTCTCTTGTCTAGCAACCCTGAAAGGAGTAGAGTTCAAGTGGAAGGGCTCTATTCCAAATGCAGCAGTCCTTTGATTCTACCTGCTAACTCCAGGCAAGAAATTAGGCCACACAGAGACACACGGCCGTCATTTGCACTTGGACTTCTGTTTCAGAAACCACTATTTCAAATCCTGGTTGCATTTGATGGGGGTGTGTCTGTATGTTGTTTTGGAAAAAAGTTCTTCAGAAAATTATATTTGGGGGGAAAAAGGGTATTTCATCCTTAAGCATTCAAAGCTTTTGGGAAAAAAAGTGAAGAAACCGATTGTCTGTAGATGCAAGCACTTATTAGACATCGGATGTGTGATGGGAAGGGAAAGTCTTGTGCTTTGAAAGGGGGCAGTTCTTCCTTCTGCTTCAAGGGGCTGTCACAGGAATTCACTCTGCTGGGATGCTTGCTCTCTTAGAGGGCCTTCCTTTCAGCCTTTGCCAGCGGGTGTGGAGCAGAAAGCCAACTAATGGGGCAGAAAGCCAAGTTCTCCCTTGAGCTGAGAGCCACAGAGGGGAGAAGGAGGCAGACAGCAGACCCTGAACAGAGAAACACTGAGGTAGTTACAGCCAGGCCACTGGCAGGCTGTGACGGTTTAGCACCAAAGGAGATAGCTATCTCTTGGAGCTTTGCTGGAGCCTTTCCAGGCCAGGGAGCCAGGCAGCCAGGAGAGTTCTGCAGCACTGGCTCTCTAAGCAGCGCCCACCCTACACCAGCAATGCCAGGGTCTCCCAGGAACTTGTGAGAGATGCATGATTGAGCCCCAACCTACCCAGATCACCTGAATCAGACTCTCTGGGGTGGGCCCAGCAATCTGTAGTTTAGTAAGGCTTCAGGAGGGTTTGGATGAACTCTCCAGTTTGAGAACTGGAGAAGATAGATGGTTACATTAAGCAGCGATTGATAAAGGCTGAGAGGCTCAGAGTACAGCTTCTGTGTTATTTTTGTGAACATGTTAATTTGTTAAGCCATGCCTGGTTGATTTAATGGTTTTATTATTTTATTGAAAATGTAGTTGACTCACATAGCATAAGTCCAAGAAACTACACTCAGAAAGAGCACACAGGAGGTTTTGAGAGTCAGATCGCCTGGGCTTTACATTCTGACTTGGCTGCTTCTCAGCCTAGGGAAGTTGAGCAAGTTCCTTCAGATTTCTGGGCTTAATTTTTCTTGCTGAGTAGCTACCACTACATGGAGTTCCTGAGAGTTAAGGAGACTGAGAGACATCATGCAGACAGAGTCTAGCTCAGGGCTTCTGCTGGGAAACCCCTACAAAGAGGATGACCCATCACCTGGCCGGCTCTATCTGAGGGCTCTGCTGCCATGCAATGGCTGTCACCCAGATGCCAGAACTTTGCTTCTCTGAAACTGAGCACTCATGATGGAAGGAATCTGAGGTACTCACTTATTTTATATATGAAGAAATGGAAACTTGGGGTTTTTCAGCCACACAGCTGGTTATTGGCAGGAGGGTAGGAGCCTGGGTCTGCTGTGGCCCGGCAGCTTTCTTGCCCAAGCCATCTGTCCTCATGCATTTGGCCCTGGAGCACATCAAGGCAAATGTGAGAGCCGCTAGCAAAAGCCAAAGAAAGGGTTCTTTGTCAAGTGCAAAAGCCTTGGACAGGAGAGAGGGTGACCAAGAGTCTGCCTGGCTCTCACTGGGTTGCCACTGTCGCTCCATCTCAGTGCCTTGGTTTCCCCACATGGAGAGCACAACCTCCAGAGAGAGGAAGAAGCTGTCTTTTTTGGAGACAGGCATGGGAGGGCAGAATGGGGCCTGCTGGGGCCAGATCAAACCTTGGCCATAGTGGAATGCAGCATCCAATTCCTGCGCCTGGGGAAGCCAGGCGCAGGGGGGCAGGCCTGGCTGGGGATTCACACCCATGGGAAGCTGTTGGAAGGTCTAAGCAGGTGAGTCCTGTGATGTGATTACAATTTTTAAACAATCATCAGCAGTCATTAAAAATTGGGCTCTAAATGTTGCTTTACCTCTTGGGACCAACTAGTCATGAGAGTGGAATTTTACTGTGCACTTTATTTACCCTCTTTATTACTATTTGAATTTTTGTTTATGTCTTGCTTTTGTTATGTGTGTTAAAAACTGATTTAAAAAATGAAATTCTTTTCTTGACCAAGGATATCGATTCTGTGGCAACATATGGAGTACTTTGGAAGGATGATTAAAGTGAATTACTAAGCAAAAAAGGACACTTTTTTTGGTATGATTCCATTTTTATAAAAACATGTCTATGTGTAGAAACAATGTATATTAAAATATTGTTAAAATTAAAACTTTCTGTCAGGCATGGTGGTGCACGCTTGTAATCCCAGTACTACGCTTGTAATCCCAGTACTTGGGAGGTGGAGACCGGAGGATCTGGGTTCGCGGCCAGCCTCAGCTACTTAGTGAGGCCCTCTGCAACTTCGTGAGACCCGGTTTCAAAATAAAGTATAAAAATAGGGCCGGGGGTGTAGCTCGGAGGTAGGATGCCCCTGGGTTCAATCCCCAGTGCCTCAAAAAAAAAAAAACTTTCTTGTTTTACCCTATCTGTAAATATTTTCTGTTTTTTTTTTCTAGTGTGAACATATGTTACTTTTGTAGTTGAACAAGAATAACTGCTAATTTAAGTAAAACAGAAGATCTCTAGGTGTCTTCGGACAACCAAGCAAACTCCTTCATCAAGGGTTCCCAGTCCAACCCTGTCCCCTCACATGGGTGGCCATAGTTCCATTTAACACCAGCAATGGCATCTTTAAGAACACAAAATATGTAGGAAATCCTCTGATCAGCTCAATGGGTATTGAGCATCTCCCAGTGTGGAGAAGAGAAACCTGAAGATAGTTTATTCATTCATTCAAAAATATGTATTAAGTGCCCCTTTGAGCCAGGCACTGTGTGGGGCTCTGCAAGTTCCATAGAGGTAAGGAGCCTGGTCGATCACTTTTCCTCTGAGCTGTCTCCTTTTCAGCATTGATCCAGTTCTTCATCTTTTATCGGGGGAGATCCTCACTGAAGGGGAAGGTGGCATCAGGTGGCCTCCTCTGTCACGGACAAGCTGGGGGTGGGCTTAGGATGGCCTGGATGAAGGGTGAAGCAGAGTTCACCCTGGGCAGCACCCCACAGAAATCCTGCCCATCATGACTGTTTATTGATGTTTTCACGAACCCGACACTGGGCTAAGTGCTTACACCTAGTCTTAATCACTGCCTCAACCCTTTAAAGGCAAGAAAACCAGGAGTCATGGAAGTGAAGGGCTCGGCTCTGGGTCACACATCTGGGAAGAAGCAGAGGAAGGAATTGAATGCACCTCTTACTGTCTCCGAGGCTCACTGTCTCCACCTGCTCTTCAACAACCCTAACTCAGGTGGCACAGGCCCATGAGTGTTCAAAAGGCCCAGGGAACAGGCCCAACAGTCACACACACAGAGACATATGCAGGCACACACACAGATACACACAATGCAGCCAGTATACACACCCATGTACACACAGACACATACACTCAAACAGAGACAACACAGACACAGGCGCACACACACACATATACACAGACACACAGTGACAACATGGACTCACACACAGAACCAAAGGGTTCTGAATAAATGACAAAATGCAGTTTTTTAGGCTGCAAAGGTAACCTGCCTCTCCCAGCCTTGCAGCCCCCACTTCAGTCAGACTGTAGGGCAATTATTTAGAAAGCGTGATGACTCAGACAGGGTTGGGCTGATGTGTAACTTAGTATAAATAAAGATTGTGTGTGTGTGTGGCTGGGGCGGGGGGGGGCAAATTAATCCTGTAACCAAGATGAGAGCGTGCACAATTTGAACTCTTTAAGAGAACATAGTTTGTAAGGACTGATGTGCTCTTCTGAAAATATCCTCTTATCCTTACTTGTTCTAGATCAGTGATGTACCAGTTACTTCTAAGTGAGGTAGACTGAGTTGCATAAATCTATCCTTTTCTATCTCGACCTTCTGTGATACAGGCCTTTGTCAGTTGAAATGAAATCCAATATTTTAAAATCAGATCGCTTCTAAAATCAGAAGCCAGCTTCTCTCTTGGATTTCCTAGTATTAAAAAGAACCAAAATAAGAATGCTGCTATATTTTTAAAACATTTAAATAATCAGTTACTTGGCAACAGCTTATTCTGTCCTTTTGAAATGCCCAGGACATAGCTAGGTGCTGCAGGAAAATCCGTGTGAAAAATAAGACATAGCCAGTCATGGGGGTGCATGCCTATAATCCCAGTACTTGGGAGGTGGAGATAGGAGGATCACAGGTTTGAAGCCAGCCTCAGCAATTTAGCGAGGCCCTCAGTTACTTAGTGAGACCTTGTTTCAAAATAAAAAATAAAATAAGGCTGGGGGTGTAGCTTGGAGGTAGAATGCCCCTGGGTTCAATCCCCAGTAAAACACACACACACACACACACACACACACACACACACACACACACACAGTAAGACATGATTCTTGACCTTAAGGAACATCTTCCCTCATTGAGGAGAAAATGTAAATATTTGTTGAAACATAATGAAAAAGGCAAAACAAGGTGGCATGGGGATTAGGCGGCAAACTGTTTGATACTGAAGATATTTGGGAACTGACAGCAGAGAGGGGAGTGGATAGGGGTGGCTTTGTGGCTGAGGTGTTTTGAAAGGTGGCTGGGATTTCAATTGCAAGGAGGGAAGCAGGCTTATAAATCAAGCCTGCATAGCCAATTAGACCTGTGTGCAGGGTGGAAACCATGCTTTTGGTCAAGCAGTACTATTTATTATACTCCACTGTCAGCTGGTTGCCACTTCTGATAAAGTTAACCCTTTCTTGCGTGTGTGCAGGTGACAGAGGCCCAGCCCCTATTTCTCTTCTTGCTACTCTCTCCCTGGCCCCTCCCAGTGTTAGTTTCTCAGGTTTGAGGCAAGATAGAGGCAATGAGACCTGAAGGTCAAACTCATGCCTTTGGCAACTTGCTGAAGTTCAGGGAAGAGATTCACTGGAGAGGGCAGCTGGCCGTAAGTGCTACTAAAAGGAGACCGGGAGTTAGCTGTGGCTTTCAGATGACCAGGCTTTCCAGTGATCTCCATTTCAACTGCCTCTTAGAAATAAAGCTTATTCATTTTGAGTGTCTGTTAAGATGGCAGCTGGCCTGTGGGGTTGATGTGCTGCACTCTTTCCTGGTCTCTTCTCTAATCCACCCAGTGGGTCTTTCTGGAATGCTGTTTGACATGCTTTATTTTGTTACCAAAATCTCCCTAGTGCATTCAGCCTCTTGACCGGCACATCTACTTGTGACCCGGCTTCCAGTGCCTCTCCATCTTTGCACACCCTGACTCCAACGACGTCGGTGATACTGAACATGACATGTCCTACTCCCTCCTGGGTTTTGTTCATTATAGCTCCTCAATCTGGAATGTTCTTTACTTCACTTCTATTAAAATTAAACTCATTCATTAAAATTTCCCATACCTACCTTCTACTCCGAGAAGTCTTCTTGGATCATCCCACTGGAACTAATTACTTTTACAGCACTGTGGGCTGAGAAAGGAGAGAGAGCAGAGAAGCTACAGCTGGGCATCTGGGAAGGTTTGGAAGATATGACAAAGATTTGGAGCTCCAGAGAGGCATGGGAGATTGGGGAGGGGAGAAAAGGCAACACGAGTGGTTCTTCTGTTGGCTATCAAGTGGTGTTGAATATGGCTCTTTGAGATGAAGTAAGAGAGACTGGGTCTATCCTTTCAATTATTTTAGGCTGTGGACCCTGCACCACTGCCAAGACTGTGTGACACTGGGCCCTTGAATTTATTCAGGTTACCAATTGCAATCCCCCAGCACATCTGTACCCAGGCTGTATCCCATCACCCTACAGGCTTATTCCCATATACTTCTCGCTATTCTATGACATGGATTTTCCAGACCGGAAAAGCTCGGATTTGTGGTTTGAAAAATATGGTCCCTGCAGGTCAACCTCACCTGTACAGTTTAGCTGGAATCTCCTCGTAACAGGCAGCGGGGCCTCTTTGCCTCACTGCACTTCGAGGTTAAGTGTTTGTTGAATGTCTGGAAGGCAGCGGCCAGATGTTCACCTGGATGTTGGGTGGTAGCATGGTCTCCCCTGTGGACCCTTAGCATTTGTCCTCCACTCTTTGTATTTTTTCCACCTTTCCACTTCTAGCTCAGCAGGTTCTGGCTATCGGTGGAGGTGCTGGGGAGGGCAGGTTTTCCTGAGTCCAGGACAACAGCACTGATGGTTTGTGGGTGATCAGAGTTCCACCTTCAGTGTGTTAAGCAGAGAGCGCAGCCCCTTCTTGACAAGGCTTCCTGACAGCAGCCAGGGGTGGGGGAGGGTGGGGTTAGGTCTCTCAAATCCCAGCTCCTCGTGCAGGCATCCTGTGATTCTGCGACTACACCATAAGGGGTTAAAAAGAGTATCGCTGAGGGGTTGTAGGGAGAGCCTCCCCCTCCTGGAAAGGCCACTCTGAGGGAGCTCTGAAGAGACACATGGCAGTGTGTCTGCCACACTGGCTGCCGCAGCACACCCATGCGGGCTGGCGAGGGGTGAGGAGCGAGCTGCACTGTGCACATTTGAAACCACAAATCACGACTCTGCAAACATCGAGGGTTTCCTGTGAGTTTCTGAGCTGCTAGCTGGAAGAGGTTAAAGGGACTTTTTGTATGCTTCACTTACTTCTCTGGGCACGTCCATCCTTGCCCCATACCTCCCCTTCCTAATGGTCCCTGTGTGCTGGGCAGGCCTGCTCTTTTGCAGGGTATGTGCTGCACACTGCATACTCCACAGTAGCACATGCGTGCAGACTTGTAATGGGGGTGACTTTGTATGGTACCATCTCCCCTCTCTGGCCATACTCTAAAATGACATCTGTAATTGCTGGGCTGCCTGAAACCGGTGGGCCAGGACAGGAACTGACACCCTGACCTCTGCTCCTCATCATGGTGTTTTAATCTGGTGACCCCAGTCAGTCCCAGCAGAGGTCACCTATGGTCTCCTAATTGCCACATGCCACAGGACAGTGTAGGTGCTGCTATGGCCTTCCTTGCCTACAAAATACTTGAGACCCAAGAAGAAAAATATTGACTCCAAATTGAAAAGAGGTCTGCAAGCCAGAAAGTAGTAAACCCTGAATAAAGTGTCTGCAAAAGGCACTATCAGGTGCCCTGTGAATTGCCTCAGCTCCAAGTTCGTGGTTGTAACCCCATTCAGCGAAGGATATAGGTACATTTTGGTACATCGGCTATTGATGCGAGGCTACACCTAGTACCATGACCATGACTTGTCATCTGACATTGCCTCTGAAGCATTTTCCCCTGTCGGTTCCAGCTTTCTAACTAGTCTCCTACAGCTTCTGTTCAGAGGTATAGTGACAGCGAGCAGGGGAGCAGTGCATGGTCAAAAATGATCCTCTTCCTGCCTCTCTGTTGCCTCGCAGGTCATGTCTTCCACCCCCAGTTCCCAGCATGGTGATTGCTGCAGGGGACAATCAGGTTGGTGCTAGTGCGGGTGGATATGTGTTAAGGCTGTGCTGTGCTTGCCAAGCTCACTTCCTAGGAGAGACGATGGAAGAAATGCCTTCTGTCATATCCAGGCTGGGTGGGGCTTGTTCTGGGATGGGGACAATTCCCAAGCTAACCCTTGCTCAAGCTTTATCCCCTATTTCTATCCTTCTTCCCTTCACCTCCTTCATTAAAACAGTCTCCCAATCTTGTTTCTACCACTTAAGTACCTTTTGATTTCAACCCATTGGGTATACTTCCATTTTTACTATTCTAGTTCAGCATCGTTGTTGTAAAGTAATGTAGTGCACACAGCACCAAGGACACAGGTAGAATCCTTCCTTCCCACTGGTTCTGATCACTGAAATTATTCAGCCTCCAAGATGATGATGATGATGATTGTAGTGCTGGGGATCAAACCCAGGACCTCTAGCATACTAGGCAAGCACTCTACCACTGAGCCACGTGCTCAGCCCACTCCAGGGTTGTCTTTTTAATACCTGTACTTAAAGTCCAAACTCTTCGTCAGTCATGAGTCTCCTTCAAGCTTGGATTCCAGAATGCCCTTCCAACCCTACCCAGACTCCACAACCCTGATCAGACTCTGCTGTTTGCTTTTCCCACAACATGCTAAACTCTTACACACTCTTTCTCTCCCACACCTTCTTTTTGGGGCTGTTTGGATTTAGACAATCCAAACACCTGAAAGTATAAAAAGGAATGTAATGAAATGTATTCTCCTAGCCTTAAGCCCCATCTGTTTGAGAAAGATTGTAATTGAATGGGTTTTCTACAAAAGTTTTTGTTTTGGGGGTTTCTTCAAGGGGTTATGAAGGAAGGGGAGTCCTAGACTGACCTGAGCTGGTAGGCTGGTGAGAGGAGGTTGACAGGTAACTATTCGACTCCTGGTCTTTGGAGTCTAAGATGCTGTTACCTCCAGATTTTCTTAGGTTTTATGAATTAATTGTGGTGGAATGCCTGTTAGTGAAAGTTCCTATGTGGCCTGGCTAAGGTAAGAAGATGATCGTGGGCTGCATGGTAGTTCCTATTACACAATCATCAACATGTTTACCCGTCTCCCATTTTCACATCTTTCAGGGTGTTGGGTACACATTGAGAGTATAGAGGGAAAAAAATAAGTGGATTCATGGTTTGCTGTCTGTGTTTTATCATTTTAGGTAAATTTTATTTCCAGACTATTCTATTCAGAGGTTTTCCAGTATAGTTTCTCCTAACCCAACACATGCATGAGCGAAGAATTTAAATGTTAGCTGGAGTTATGCATACTTAGTAAGGAGGCCAGTCTCTTCCACAGCAATAACATCAATGCATGTGAAGTCAGTTGTGTGACTTTTGAGTTATACTGTTATCAGCTTCTGCATTATTTGTTATTCTTTTGTGGCTTGGATTATATGAAATTGACTTTAAAAAAAGTAAGGAAAATTTAGGTTTCTCTTATGTAGGAAGGAGTGTCGTTACTGAGGATATGTGACACTAGGTGGTGGGTTTTGAAGGGGTGTTATTATAATAGTAGCTGTCAATGATTTCTCTTTCTTTGTTTTAAAAAGATTTATATACACTTTTACTATCAAAAACAGTAAAAAGTAACCATGGCACAGTGAAGCTAGGCGACTGAGAGCTGCTTGGCATCATTGTTGCTATATGTCATCTTTTAGTAATTTTTAGCAAATGATTTACAAACTTTTTTTTGTGGTACTGGGGATTGAACTCAGGGGTATTCTACCTCTGAGCTACACACCCAGCCCTATTTTTGTTCTTTATTTTGAAACAGGGTCTCGCTAAGTTGCGGAGGCCTCACTAAGTAGCTGAGGCTGGCCACGAACTGGATCCTCCAGTCTCAGCCTCCCAAGTAGTGGGATTACAAGCATGTGCCACCACACCCCGCTGATTTACAAACTTTTTACGAAAAATAATCCTCTGATTCCCCATTCTCCCTCTTCAGAAACAACTTTTTTCAATTCTTGCTCCTGAATTTTTATCCTTATATTTACATGTGTAAATAACACATGTAAATAGCTGCTTCTTGATTTTTCAGTTTTAGGCATTATCTGTTGGTTTCCCACTAGTGGAAGGTGAAGATTTAATTCTTTCATTGCATCTACTCTCTATCTCACAGTACAACACACATGTGCATTCATCAATTCTATTGTTGCTCCCAGTTCATCCACTGCCTCCCTGTTTCCATTGCCATGTGACTTGCACTCCTGTGGGAAGAATAACACACATGGCTATGTGATTAGCTTGGTCAATAGAATGTGAGTGGCGGTGATGTATGCCCCATCGGATCAGAAGCTTAAGAGCCATCGTGTGGTCTGGTTGAGGCACTCTTTCCCTTTGCTTAAAAAAAAAAAAAAAGAAGCTGTCCCAAAGAAGGGGCTGATCCTTCAGCCTCAATCCTAGAAAGAACAGGACACACGGTTCAGTCATGACTGGCCCACAGCTGTGTGTATGCGTTGCCGAGTGAGAAACAGCTTTTGAAAGCCATTGAGATAGTTTGTTGTCATTGCAATATAACCTGGCAAAAGCTGACTGACACAGTTCCACCCTTATCCTCGCAACATATGTATCTCATAATTTTGGTGGGACAAATATTTTGTTTACCTTTTTATGACTATGCATATGCTTTTCCCAGGTGACTATCTCTTTGATGCTGTTCCTTTATCGAATTACCATTTTCCCTAGAATTGAGCATTTACATTTGCTTGTTTATTTGTTTATGATTCCATGTACTTATTACTAATATAATCTCCGTCTCTTCTCATAATGTTCAGATTTCCTAGAGAAATCTCTTTTTTTATGTTCATTTATTGGTGCATTGTAATTATACATTTTGATATATGTCAGGGTATGAACATCATACATGCACACATTGCACATTTAGCCCTCCCTCCAATCCCACCCTCCCTCCCCCTTTCCTCCCTTTCATGCTCTGGATAGTGATTGAGTCTTACAGGTTTGTGTATGTACATCATGTGCTATAGTGTGTTTCCTTCCACCCCCCCCTCCCAACTCCCTCAGTTAGGTCACCTTCTTTGTCCATCTAAAGATTTCTTCTTCTTCCCTTCTAAGTCCCTTCTAAGTCACATTCTATCTAGCTCCCACAGATTAGGGGGAACATCGATTTTTTACTCTTAGTGACTTACTAATATCACTTAGCATGATGTTCTCTAGTTTTCTCCATTTCCCTGCAAATGATGTGATTTTGTTCTTCTTTGTGG